>SMMG02000422.1:0-26187 GCA_005393395.2 Gossypium australe
TATTTTCAAATAAGCAAACACCTTCGTGTTCTAAGGTTGAAAGAAATCGTACCCTAACTTACTGGGTTTCGATTTTCCTCTTCGAGTCCAAAGAACCTACTTTCTTTTTAAAAGTTAAATAAAAACTTATTCTCGAGAATTCAAAATTGTCGTGTCCTAACTCACTGGATATGACGTTATGTTATCTCGAGATAAGGATTTTAGAAACAAGGCAATGTTTCGTGTTGGAAGTTCGAGAAATTGTGCCCTAACGTGCTGGGTTTTAGTTTTTTCGTACATCCAAATAACTAAATATCCTTTTAATTTCGTGTTTTGGGACATTAAGGAACAATCTTAGTTTCGGGGTTTAAAATGTCGCACCCTAACGTACTAGGTGTGATATTTATCCTTTTGGAACAAAAGAGTCTTAATATTCCCAAAACGGGTTATATAAACATTCTTTAAAAGAAATTGAATTTTAAAATCTTCTCGACCTAAGGACATTAACTAATCAATTAGGTACCAATTTTTGGGCGTTACGAGGGTGCTAACCCTTCCTTGTACGTAACAGACTCCCGAACCCGTTTTCTTGTATTTCATGGACCAAAATCAACATTTTCAAATAAAACGTTTTTTAAGGTGATCCAATCACACCTAAGTAAAAAAGGATTGGTGGCGACTCCATTTTCATTTTAAAGTCGATCCCCGTTTGTTCAAAACTTATAAAAATGGTTTCAACATATGTCAACATTTCCTTTAGGTCGGGGTAAATCAATAGTATCACTAGGACTCGATTCAGGCATGTCCGTAAGGCTAGTCGGAATCGAGTCAGACGAAGACGAAACATTTCCAGCGGACGACGAACTAGAGAAATTTAACGACTCTGTTAAGGGTTCCACTAGGCAAGTGGATACTTTCCGAATGAGGGGAATAATCGTCGAAACAGTTACCCCAGATTCCAAAGTCGGGCTTTCGGAGTTATTTATAGAGTTAGACGATAAGAATTTACTCTCACCAAACACAACATGTCTTGACACACCAACCTTACCACTCAGAAGAAGACATTGACATCCTTTGTGTTGAGTACTATAACCCAAAAAGATGGAAGGTTGTGATCTAAACTCCAGCTTGTGTATCGTATAGGGACGTAAGTAAGGATAAAAGCAATAGCCAAACACTCGTAAATGATCATAGGTAGGATCATGACCATACAGAGCCGTAAAAGGAGACTTTCCTTGTAGAACCATAGTGGGAAGGTGATTGATAAGATGCACCGCACAACAAAACGCGTAGCCCTAGTATTCCATGGATAGATTTGCTTGAGCTAATAAAGTGATGCCCATTTCCACAATGTGTCGATGCTTGCGTTCAGCAATTCTGTTTTGTTCAGAAGTATAGGGACACGTTAACCGATGAGTAATTCATTGAGATGCTAGAACAGACGTAAATGCCCAATACTTTCCACCCCAGTCACTTTGAAGTTGTTTGATGGGTTTGCCAAACTGTGTCTTAATTAGTTGCTAGAAGCGAACAAAACATTCTAAATCCTAAGACTTTTGACTTAGAAGATAGATCCATGTAAACCTAGTGCATGCATCAATAAACAACACGTAGTACCATTTATTTTCACTGGCTACGGCTCCGGGACCTCACAGATAAAATACAATCAATTCAAATGGTTGATATTCAGTAGTAGACACAGAGAATGGCAATTTATGTGACCTTCCTTTTTGACATGCAATACAGATACCACCAACACAACCTTTAGTAAAATTGATATTACATTTTTCTAAGACACTCTTAACAACAGAAACAGATGGATGGTCAAGACGATTATGCCACAGGTCAAACACAGAACAGTCCACAACTTTATTTTGAACCTTCGTGTGAGCAGTGATCGGAGCTTCAGTAGGCACCGAAAAGTGATATAACCTGTCACATATGTGGACCTTTAGTAGGATCGCCCTCGTCTTTATGTCCTTGATAACACAATATGTAGGATGAAACTCAAAAAACACTTCATTATCATTAGCAAATTGCGATTGGAGATTCCTTCGTCTACTTGGCACACACAACAGATTTGATAAGCGAAGTAATCTAGATGGAGTGGGTAAAAACCATTACTAACCGACGAAATCTGAGCAGGGTTGCCATTACCCATTAAAAGAGAAGACATACCTGAGTATGTTGTGGTGTCACGAAGCGCCGTCGGATCCCGACAGACATGATGACTTGCACTCGAATCAAGATACCAGGACGCGGTACCGATAGGCATGGGAATATAAGAATTATTTCCACCATCATTAGAGCCTACTTGAGCAGTGTTAATGTGAGACCCGGACGTGTCAGAAAAATCAGAGGTATGTAGATCACTGAGTCAAGGAAGTCCAATACATGGATCGGAGCCTGTATACATCTGGGCTCGTGGTTTTGTGGGCTATAGAACTGAGGCACCACCCACCATTGCAGCATTTGGCCCGTTATTGCACAGCCTTTGTCCATAAGGCACCCTAATTGGCTGCCCAATTTCACGCCTAACTTAGCCAGATTCATGCCCAATAACATGTGGCCCAAACGGCCTGGATATATTGTTGGCCTGGACATAATGTGGCCCACGTGCCATCTGCCCATAATAATGGTCGGCCACTCCATGATTCTGACCCATATGAAGCTTATTTTGACCATCAAACAATTTATTTTGACAGGCCATCCCATAATTTTGACCCACATCAATTTTATTTGACAAAAAATAAATGGACTTTGACCATCATTGGGATAATAACTCACCCTAGGTTATTTGAACCTCCATTCGGCACCTTCATATCTCCCAGACATGGCATCGCCGTCACCCACATCAGAGTGGAACCCATGCGACGCGGTTGGACCGTTTTGATGCACCACCGGAGGCGTCGATGGCGAGAGGTCAGAATCCTTGTGATAACGGTAGTAACACTGTTGGGCTAGATGTCCAAACCGAGAGCATATTTGGAACTGGATCCGAGGCCGAAACGACCTCCCACGGCCACGGGGTGACAAACGCCCAGCATGAAACGAACCTTCCACCATTGGAGACGGCACAGACTCAACAAGATTCGCATGGAGAGGAAGCTCCTGGGTCGCACGGTTCTGTCGATTCTTACACTCCACAAGGGCGTTGATGAGACGGTTGAAGGAGATAAGGTCGGGCGTTAGTGAGGCCGAGGAGACGACGGCCTCGAACTCCGACGACAGTCCGACAAGCATAATCTCGATTTTCTCCTCTTCCAAAATTCGTGAACCTGAGGCCTCCAGAAAAGCACACAGGTTCTTATCCGAGCAACGTAAGTTTTAACAGACATAGTACCTTTCTTTAGTGAATGTAGTTCATGTCGCAGACGCGATTGTTTGGCTCATGTGTTAGCCGCAAAGAGATCCATTGCCGTGATCCAAACGTCGCAAGCTGACTTAGCATCAGTAAAGAACGAGAGAAGAGGCGCACTGATCGTAGAGAGAAGCCACGAAGTTAAGAATCGATCTTGCTTTTTGAAGACTTGAGCCAACAGATTTGAAGCTAACGAACCGTCTGTATTCGGAACAAACCGAGCTGGTGGAGGTAACGTGCCGTCAAGTAGGCCAAGAAGATCATAGCCGTCAAGTATTAACTTCACTTGTTGCTGCCATTGCATGTAGGACTCTTTAGTGAGCTTAACAACATCATGGTGTAGAAAAGAGTTTATCACACGATCACCACTAAATGGTGTAAAACTCAACTCAACCGAGGTGGAATCGACGAAATTTGTGGTGGCCATAGATCCCAAGATCAACCGGCGACTTCTTTGATGAGTGTTTATATAAGCTTGGATAACTGCTCTTATGAATAACTACTCTTAACAACTTTACCGACTTCTTTAACAAACTAACAACCTAGCTATATGAGCCTTAACAAAGATGAACTAAGAGTGGATGAAATATCATGGTGGATTTTTCCGTTTAGAAGTTGGTGTGGCGTTAAAAAAGCTGGGATGGGTGGTAGATTTTGGTGTCCTCCGAGAAATGGATGGGTAAAATTTAATTTAAATGGTGTAGCGAATGAGGAAGAAGTCGGGTGTGGAGGGGTGTTAAGAGACTCGGATGGGGTGACAAGGGCAATATTTTCGGGTCTAGTGGTTGCAAAAGACTTCATTTCTGCCGAGGTGGGAGCGATTATAATTGCTTTGGATGTGCTTTTAGCAATGGGGTGGAAAGGTAAAAGCTCTCTAATTATTGAGCTTAGATCTAATAGGTATGTTGTTGGATTGAGAACAAAGGGTTGAGACTGTGGTTGCTGCTTCCTTTCTTCAAGGAAATTGAAAACAGGATGGTTAGAATTGACAATGTCTCCTTTGCGTTAGCTGAAAAGAATAGAAACAATTTGGCTTGTGCTCTGGCAGTTGCAGGAATAAAAAGGCCTGGTATGTTTAAGGCATAGTGGTGATTTTAATTTGTGTTATGTTGCTGTTCTTCTTCAGAAGTTTGGGTTTGTTGTTTTATGCTTTATGGTTTCTTGGTTATACGTGCTTTTGGTGTTGACTGTCGCATTCTTGTCTTTTTGAGGGCAGTTTTTCAGGAGAGGTTTGGGGGTCTTAGCGATTTGAAATTAAGATGTTCTCGTTTTGAGATTTGGTATCGTTGTATTTGGGTGTGGGACTATTTTGTGGGGGATGTTGCATCTTGTTGATTGTAACATTCTTCGCTTTTGCTTATTGTGTATTATCTCGATTGAGCGAAAAAAAAATGACTCTTGGGAGGGCAGGCCATTGATTGTTTTTTTCTTCCTCAACAAAGATATAAAATTTTATTGAAGTCTCAATGAAAACATCAAAACATAACGACAAACACACCTAAATCAATCCCAAACATACACCTAAAGGGTCTTAGTGAAAACCATTCAATGGATGTTGTAGGCATACCTACTAAATCACTAATGATAGGGAGAATTTAATGATCATGGGTTGAGTAGGGTGTGAAAAGAAAGAAAGTGAGTTTAGGCAGTCATAAATTGAATAATTTATCACCACATTGGTTGAGGCAATTAAATGAGTAATGCTATGAGCAGTGTGTATTGAATCTGGCACTACACAAATAGCATAATTGTCTTATTTAGTATTAATAATATTTTAAAACAAAGCAGTTAGGTATAATCTTTACTGATATTTTAGAGGTATGTTGGTCCATATTTGAAGATTGATCCATTTGAAAAAAGTTATCTTGAAGATTGAATTGAATTAGATAAACAATTAGACTCCTTGTTTTAAGGAGATTGAGTCAGATAATTGGGAAACATATCTTAAGGACTTTTGACTTATCTTGGACTTAATGAGAGTGATTATGATTGAGTCAGATAATCAATCTCACTTCCTAAATAGCAACTTAAAACAACATATACAATATTTTAATAAAGTCCCAAGATATTATGGAGATACCATAGATAAGTCATCAATGTAGTCTCAATCCAATCTTCTTATTTCAGAGATCTGGTTGATTGAACTAATCCAATCCAATATTCAAAATATATTACTTCAAATGGGTTGATCTTCAAACATAATTTATCACACATCCAAATATCAATAAATATTTTGTTTCTAAATATTATCAATCTCCAAATAAGACAAATTATGTGACTTAAGTAGTGCTAAGAGCTGTGGACACAGCTTGTGGCACTACGTGAGATAGTACCCTCTCAACAATTCTCCCCCTTGGTAAGTTTTGAACGAAGCCAAACAATAGGGAAACAAAAACAATTGTTAGGCAGGGATGACATAAGGGGGCAAGTAAGGGCTCTAATCCTAAAATAGTAAATTATCATTTTAATCCCTTTAAGTTTTTAAAATTATAAATTGATTTAATAGTAAAAATACACTTTAACCTCTTTAAAGAGGAAAAAAAATTAGTTTAATCTTTTTAAAATTCTAAAATAATAAATATATTTAATCTTTTTAAAATTTTATGCTTTAATTTTGGCCTGAAGATATAATTTTTAGCTTCGAATCTACGGGGAAAATCTAGCCTTAAGCAACTGGTTTATTCTATACTATATATGTCTGTGCACGACCCTTTCCGTCACTCCTAATGTCTTGTAAACATTACCACTAGGTTGAGGTTGCCTCTTTGCAACTAATCCCACCCTCCACTCATTGGTAATCTCCATATATATTTTTAAAATTTTGCCCTTTCATTTTATGTGTTCTCTGCAAAAAATATCAAATAAGTTTTATTCTCATCAACATTCATATACCATAAGTTAAAGCCAAGGGTTTTGCTTCACTTCAGTTATGGTAAAAGGTGGCGGTTGGCTCCGGTTCGAATTCACTAGTGAATGATTTTTTCTTTCCTTTAAGACCAGCATCGTTGCCCTCGTAAGCCGAAACGTTCGGCCTCGGTTCAAAATCTTCAGCAAAAGATGATGATTTCTCCTCTTTCAGATTAGCATCATCATCATAAGCAGAAACGTTTGGCCTTGGTTCGAAATCCTCAACAATAATCTTCTCTTCCTTAAGCTCAATGCCGGCAGGTGTATGGCACTTGGTTTTCTCATCGGAGCCGGCGGAGGCAGCCTTGATCCGAACAAGCTCTTCAAGAGCCTCGGGCATAGGTTGATCCTTCATTACAGCTCTCCAGTACTCCCCACCATCTTTCCTAGCAGCTGCACCGGTCCCTGCAAACTGTATCCATATAATATACATAATTAACCAGACAAGTTAACACTATAAGTAAAATTATTGTATATTAATTGACATTAGTACTTATAATTTGCTTACCAGGAGAGTGACATGAATGCAAAGAAAGGAAGGAAAGATTTCATGATTTGCAGACAATAATTATTAATGCAGCAAAGGTAAAGATTGATCGATGTATATGGACTTGTAAGATTCCTATGGAATCAATAAGCAATGAACCTCTCAATATATAGAAATTAAATATGAATATTTTAGTATTTCTGTAACATCATCATTTGCTAAGTAAGGAAAAAGGAAATCTGTAATACCAAATCAGTCGATCACTTGCAGACAAAATTATTTATTTATTATTTCACTCACGCATTAGGAAAATAATTGAGAATAATGTTTTTAGAGATATTTTTAATGTGATAAACAATATAAGCATGCTTTATATTCTTTAAAGCAAGTATGATCAATATATCCATCAATTCTGGACTCATCAAACAGTTCTAAGTTTTTTCATCTCTAAGATGAATATATATATATATATATGTTTAAAAGTATAATTATAATTATAATTGTAGGACTCTCCTACTTTCATTTCCAGCAAAGGACTTTGACGCATATATTTAGGGAGGCGAATTACAAAGCTAACACCACGATACGTAGAGAAAGTAATATCCAGAAGCTAACTGTAAGGATCCAGCAG
This sequence comes from Gossypium australe, assembly GCA_005393395.2. Lineage (NCBI taxonomy): Eukaryota > Viridiplantae > Streptophyta > Magnoliopsida > Malvales > Malvaceae > Gossypium > Gossypium australe. The sequence continues at coordinate 7,366 of SMMG02000422.1, forward strand.
TTAAACTCAATCGGCTTTAATATTAGTTTTTAATTTATGAAGACTTATAAAACTTAAATGATACGAATTCAAATCTTATCTAACTCTTTTTCTCACCCTTAATATTGTAATGATAAAAATAATATAATTTTTTTTAAAAAAAAAGGTTATAGAAACTAAGAACCTTAAATTGAATCTCCATTATTCTATTTACCATGTTGAGTTCTTTATCTCCATTATTATTGTGATATCCTCAAGTGAACTAAACAAATGACATTCCGAAAGAACATTAAAAAGACACTTACAGAAGGTTCTTTATCTCTCGTCTTCCAGATTGTCATCAACCGTTCAACCTCCTAATTGCGTTCTTGTAGGATCACTTGCTAGTAACGGGAACACCCCTTACATTAGGCCACCTGCTGCTATGGTCAGGCTACCTGCTAGGGTGTGCAAAAATTGGGTAAAACTGAAAAAAATTCGGTTAACCGGCTGAATTCGGTTAATCGGTCGGTTAACCGAATTAATTCGGTTGGAGGTCGGTTAATAATTTTTTAAATTTTCGGTTAACGGTTAATTCGATTCGAAACCGGTCGGTTAACCGAATTTTTTTGGTTTAACTGAAAAAATTAATAAATAAAATTATAATATATAAATAGCCCACTATTCACTCAAATCCAATCTAAAATAAACCCAATCTAATATATATAAACCCAAGTACCCAACCCAATCATAAAAATTACAAATAATTTAATAAATAAAAATAAAAATCTAAAAGTAAAAGTAAAAGTAAAAGTCTAAAATTAAAACAGCAACTCACGACAGAAATAAAATAAAATCCCTAACTAAGAAGACCCTGACCTTCAATTGCATCACCATGACTAGTTAACTGTAGTAGACCTTGACCATATACACCCAAGTTTGCATTAGAACTAATGACAGAATTCTCCTGCAAAGAAAAGGAATTAACATGATTACCAAAACTTTTAATCATAGCTGAAGATTGAGCAATAAAATAAGGAAAAAGACTAAGAAATTCATGATGAAATCCAAGCATCATACCCTTAGAATAACCAGATTCCTTACTTCAAGGATAGATGCTGTGACAACAGTGTTTCCACCACCATTTATTTGTAATTTAGTTAATTCAGTTAATTCGGTTAACCGACAGAATTAACCAAAAAAATTTCGGTTCGATTATTTTTTTTTTAAAAAATTTTGGTTCGGTTAACGGTTAAAAGTTTTAAAGGATCGATTAATTCGGTTAATGGTATTTCGGGTCGGTTAACCGACTGAACACTCCTACTACCTGCTCATCAATGTGAACACTTCTTTCAAAGATTATCGGGGTCCACCTAAGCATAAAAACCTTGTACTATCTTAAAGGGAATAACAGAATAGGTCTCACTACATAAGTCCTGCATGCACTCCATGATGGCAACTCCTTAGTAATAGCTTGCCATGTCACCCCTACCACACAAAGGCCATCTTCTATAAATATCTTTCAAGACAAAGGAAAAGTGATCTCTTCACTATTAGCAACATTGAGCATTTACTCTCTACAATTAGCCTTCTCAACCTTTCTCTTCCTTTTGTCTTTCTCCGGCTCTCTACTTATCTAGGTGAACGGTCTCCTCCACTTCACCACCTTCTCTTCCTTATCTCCTCCCTTATTAATACCACTCATCAACAATTATCATTAAATATTAACTGAATCGCCTCAAGGCTACCACCTCAACTATCACTTTGCCGCATCCCCTATTCCATGTAGGCCATTTAATATGCCTCGTAACTCCATTTGCAACATCGAAAAATTCCTATAATATGACAATATCCTATGATACAAGCCAAAAATAAAATAAAAATATATTGCACATATATTGATATAATATTATTTTAAGTATTTAATTATTGATGAAATTGAATTTGTGCGATCAAACAAATATATTATCTTAATAAATACATTATAGGTGCAATAAACATAATTTTATCTCATATTAACTTATAATTTTATCATTTTTTAATGAATTAAATAGAAGTTGAAGTGAAATTTTATGATATATGATATTGATTGGGCTCATAAAAAGTACTAGATAATTAACATGCTTAGTATGCAATGAATGAAAACACCACAAACATAATTACTGGGAAAACAAACACAAGCGATTCACTGACGTCCTGTTGTGATCCAATATTGGATGACCACATTGCAGCTCCTCACTGATAGTTTTATGCATCAATAAAACAATATTTTACATCGTATTTTAATTTTTTATTTCATATTTATTTAATTGCCATTGGGGGACACATGATTCACGATTTCATATGGGAAATCTAGTGATCGTCGGGTGCTATCTACTGGTTAAATTTTAAATTTGGAGCAAAGGGTAAAGATTTTGTCGGATTGCATGCAATAATTGTTTTCATAGCATTATTAATTCTTGAAATAGAAAGGCAATCTTAATGGAATAGACGAGATTAGTTTGCATGGAGATGAGAATTTTATTAATTTTTATTTTTAAATTAATGCAATTTTAATAGGTGTTTCCGTTCAACATTTTGGATGGTATTTGGGTTGATCACTAGTTATCAACCATTGGTCTGAATTTTATATATCCATCTCTATTTCGTCTTTGACTTAAAGTGGAAGAAATTTGTAGACAAGAATGAGCATGAAATCTGTTTCGTTCAGCTTTCATCTCCTTCTTCTTCTCCTACTTGTCATGGTAATATATTCATCCATTAAAACTTAAGGAGTTTAAGATGTTTTGTGTTTAGAACTTATTCCGTTGACCTTTTTGCAGCATGGCGATGGAAGTGGAACCAAGGAGATGGCTGATGATTTAATCTCCAAAGGGAACAGTGTTCTGAGGCTCCATAGCCCAAAGGGAACAGTGTTCTGAGGCTCCATAGCATGGATCATGATCGGCAAACTGAAGATGATGGCACTACAGTTCAATCAAGGGTAGATCCATTATCTCACATGGATCACATGGATCTATCAGTGATGGTGTTTTTCACCTTGAAAGATCGCAAAGTTGGAAACTGTTAGAATTAAGTGACCCGAATCCTTATTTAAATAAAATACAGTGGTAAAATAAAATAAAAGAAAAATCCCTATAGAACTACACTTCTTTTATTTTATTTTAGAATAAGGTTTTTTAAACCTTATTAAACTCCATCTATTTGATATTGATTAGAATGAGGTGTTTCAATCTTACTACACTCCTATTAGAATATGGTTTTATAAGCCTATAAATAGACATAGTCTAGTCCTCTTGTAATTATTCGAATTTGACATAGTGAATTTTCTTCTACTCTGCTCGTAATTTTTTCTCGAAATGGTTTCCATGTAAAATCTGCGTGTTCTTTATTTCTATTTCTCTTTTCTTTGTGATATATTATCATTACCGACGTTATATTTTTCACAAATTAGTATTAGAGCTTCCGAGTTGTTCATCTCGATCACGGTAATGATGTCTTTGAAGTATGAAATTTCATTGTTGGATTGCAACACCAGATTTGCGTTGTGACAGATTAAGATGCAAGCAGTTCTTGGACAGATGAATCTAGAGGTGCCCTGCTTGGGATAGATAAGATGCCTTCGACATTAACGAATGAAGAGAAGAAACGTAAGGATCGAAAGGCGTTAACACAATTACATCTGCATTTGTCCAACGAAATTTTTTAGGATGTGATGAAGGAGAAGACCGCCGCTGCATTATGGAAGAGGCTGGAACAAATATGTATGTCGAAAACTCTAACCAGCAAGTTGTATATGAAGCAACGTCTTCATGATCATCGTTTGGAGGAAGGTGTGTCTGTGCACGAACACTTAACAGTGCTTAAAGAAATTCTCTCAAACTTGGAGGCCATGGAGGCTCAGTATGATAAGGAAGATCTAGGGTTGATTCTACTTTGTTCATTGCCCCCGTCTTATTCAACCTTTAGAGACACGATTTTATAAAGCCGCGAGTCTCTCACAGTTGATGAGGTTTATGATTCTTTGACCTCGTATGATAAGATGAAGCATCTTGTGGTTAAAACCGACTCTCAGGGAGAGGGTCTCATTGTTCATGGGAGACAAGATTAGAATGCTGATGATGATCGTGGAAAGACACATGAACAAAATCCTCGCAGTAAATTTAAGGGTAGATCGGAGTCTTCAAACAGAGGTAAAACTTGTAACTTCTGCAAGAAGAAATGGAACATTAAATCTGAGTGCTATAAGCTACAGAATAAGATAAAAAAGGAGGCTGCAAATCCAAAGGGAAAACAACCAAAAAGTTCTAGTGAAGCTGATTTTGTAGAAGACTACAGCAATGATGAACTTCTAGTCGCTTCTGTCAACAATTCTAAAGTGAGCGATGAGCGGATTCTTGATTCGGGCTGCACCTTCCACATGAGTCCCAATCGGGATTGGTTTACAACTTACAAAACAGATTATTTTAAAGATCCACACGGCCAAGCCTTTTCCCACACAGGCTAAGCAAATGCCCATGTGAGCCACACGGGCTGGCCACATGCCCATGTGCCAGCCCGTGTCGATTTCAAACCCTACTTCCCTAATATGCGAAAAAGCTAATTTTTAGGGTTTCTGAGCATTCTAAAGTTTATAAATACGTACTAGAAGAGGACTTAAAAGAGCACGCAGAGTAGAACGAAGAAATTACTCGAAGAACACCGTCGGAATCAACTTAGAAGCAGGATCTCCTTCAAGATTGAAGATCTCCAGTCAACTTCTCTAGAAGTTTTTGAGTTTCTTTATGTTTTGTTGTTTTCCTAATTTTGAGATGTTTTTCCCCCCAAAGTATGAACTAAATTCTCTAGATACCTAGGGAAGATGAAACTTATGATGAATCTTAATATTTAATTTTTCTGAATTACATGATAAATATTTGTTCTTGATCTCAATTATGTGTACTTACTTCACGTGTTAATTTTTTCAGGATATTAAATCATGATTGATGTGCTTATTTCAGTGGAGCAAAAGTCCCTGTTTAAGAGTAGATCGGGCATAATTGAGTGAAGTTGCATGCAATCCTAGAAATAGGACGACATAAATCTACCGGATTAGAGTTAAATCTAATAGGGGAATTCATAAATCGAGTTAATGCGACAATAGGAGTTTTAATTAGAAAGAGATTTCAATTAATCAACCTAGAGTCAATTATTTTTACTGTCGAATGAGATATTAATATAATTTAGAGATTTCTATGGATCAAGGCAAGTGAATAAATCATTTAACTCAGATTCAAAATAATAAGTGAAGTATAGGTGGATTTTTTCCTGGTTATTGTCTTTGTCATTGGTTTTCTTTGAATAGTTTCCCAATTCATTCTCTGTCGAGTCTTTAGTAATCAGTTTAATTTTAGATTAAAAACAACCCTTCAATCTATAGGCTAGATAATAGAAAGATAGCAAGTACTACTACTATTTTTAGTTCTCGTGGATACGATATTCCCGACTCACCACAGTTATACTACTATTTAATAGGTGCGCTTGCCTTTGTCGTGATTGTAGTTTAGTTAGTGTTAGTAAATTACATCATCATCCACTATCAATGAAGCTTTTGCCCGCATGTCCATGCAAATGCAAACGTAAAAGGAGAAAAATAGACCACATATCTAGACTAATAGAAAATATTGTTCTCATAGATAGCCAATCCAATAACATTACTAACAAAAAAATATCCAGGTGTCAAGTTGTAGTCCCATAAGGAGATTGTTTATATATATACTAGCCTTCACAAAGATTATTTATAGCTATTGGCTATAGCCCATCTTTGAAAAGTCAAAGATGGGGGCTATAGCAAGTTGGAAGCAAATTGGTAATAGTTAGGCACCGAAAGTTTTTTTAGCATGGGATAATTGCAATTTTGGTCCCTATTTGAATAGGTAATTTGCAAGTTGATCCCTGAACCTCAACTATAAATAGGCCTAACCATTTCTCATTTTCTTCATCCCACAATTTGCCATTCTCTACTTAAGGCATTGTTCTCTCTCCCTATTTGTATATTTTCACTTGTAATTTTGGAGTGAAATATATTTGTTAGTGCCCGAGGACGTAGGCGAAATTTGCCGAACCTCGTTAAAATTCTGGTGTTCTTTATTTTTTTATTTTTCATATCTTGTGAGTGTGATTGTAGTTATTTATTGTGCTATTAAATTACGATAGAGGGATATTCTGGCTAGGAAAGATCTGGTACTTAAGCGATCCTCGTGATCCACCTCTCTTTCCTGGGAATTGAACTCAGTGTGATTTTTCAGTACAATAATTATACTCTTTTACACGCTTCCGCACAACAATTGGTATCAGAGCTAGATTCGTACTTGGGGAGTACAATCGTTTGTGGCACTATTCACGTATACGGTACTGTTCACGTATACAGTAGTTGGGATTGAGGAGAAAAATGGCACAGGCATCGTCATCAGCAAGGACTACGGTGACCAATGCAAAATTTGAAGTAGAGAAATTTGATGGTACCAATAATTTTGGTATGTGGCAATGTGAGATCCTGGATGTCTTATGTCAGCAAGAGCTGGATATAGCCCTTGAAGTAAAACCTGACAATATGGATGACAAGGAGTGGGCCAAGATAAATAGACAAGCGTGTGGTACAATCCGTCTATGTTTGGCCAAAGAGCAGAAGTACTCTGTCATGAGGGAGACATCAGCGAAGAAATTGTGGGATACATTGGAAGAAAAGTTTCTAACGAAAAGCCTTGAAAATAGGCTTTATATGAAAAAGAAACTTTTTCGATTCACGTATGCACCCGGTATGTCGATGAATGACCATGTGAACTCATTCAATAAAATTTTAGCAGACTTGCTAAATTTGGATGAGAAATTTGGAGACGAAGACAAGGCATTATTGTTGTTGAATTCCCTTCCTGATGAATATGATCATCTTACCACCACATTGCTTCATGGGAAGGATACAATCACATTTGATGCAGTCTGTAGTGCGTTGTATAGATCTGAGACTCGAAAGAAAGATAAGAGAGATCACAGAGATACAACTGTAGAAGTCTTGACAGCAAGAGGTCGTTCAAGCAGCAGCAAGCCTGGTAGAAGGGGAAAGTCCAAAGGGAGACTCTCCAAAGATGAGTGTGCCTTTTGTCGTGAGAAAGGGCATTGGAAAAAGAATTGTCCTAAGTTACAAAAGGGCAAGGCTATTTCTAATGCATGTGTAGCAGAACATGATGAGGAGTCAGACTTTAGCTTGGTTGGCATGGCAATGGCATGTCATACTGATGAGTGGATTTTGGATTCGGGATGTACTTACCATATGTGTCCTAATAAGGACTGGTTTTCTAGTCTTACAGAACTAGAAGGTGGAGTTGTTCTTATGGGCAATGACAATGCTTGTAAGACAATGGGAGTAGGTACAATCCAATTGAAGAATCACGACGGCTCAATCCAAGTCTTGACTGATGTTCGCTACGTACCTAGCTTGAAGAAAAATCTCATCTCATTAGGGGCCTTAGAATCTAAAGGGCTCAAAATCACTTTGAGAGATGGATTACTGAAGGTAGCAGCTGGGAATTTGACGGTGATGAAAGGCACAAGAAGAAATAACTTGTATTTTTTAAATGGAAGTACAGTTATTGGATCAGCATCAACAGTTTCTGCGAAAGATGTAGATTCAGAGGCTACCAGGTTATGGCATATGCGATTGGGACATGCTGGTGAAAAAGCTTTGCAGACTTTGGCGAAGCAAGGCTTGTTGAAAGGTGCAAATTCTTGCAAATTGGAATTCTGTGAACATTGTGTTCTGGGCAAGCAGACAAGGGTAAAGTTTGGTTCAGCAATTCACAATACGAAAGGAATTCTGGACTACGTTCACAGTGATGTGTGGGGACCTACCAAAGTGGCTTCTTTGGGAGGTATGCACTATTTTGTTACTTTTGTTGATGATTATTCAAGAAAAGTATGAGTGTATCTAATGAAAAGAAAAAGTGAAGTATTGGGTGTATTTCTGAAATGGAAGAAGATGATGGAAACTCAAACTGGTCGAAAGGTCAAACGACTTCGATCAGATAATGGTACTGAGTACAAAAACGATCCATTTCTTCAAGTATGTCAAGATGAGGTCATCGTGCGACACTTCACTGTTCGGGATACACCACAGCAGAATGGGGTGGCAGAACGCATGAATCGAACTATACTGGAGAAAGTTCGATGTATGTTGTCCAATGCTGGATTGGGCAAGGAATTTTGGGCTGAGGCTGTTACATATGCGTGCCATCTAATTAACCGTTTGCCATCAGCTGCAATAAATGGCAAAACTCCTATGGAGATGTGGACTGGTAAATCTGCTACTGACTATGATTCTTTACATGTTTTTGGTTCCACTGCATATTATCATGTAAAAGAATCGAAGTTAGACCCAAGAGCAAAGAAAGCACTATTCTTGGGTATAACTAGTGGAGTAAAAGGATATCGTCTCTGGTGTCCTGATACAAGGAAGATTGTCTTTAGCAGAGATGTGACTTTTGATGAATCAACCATGTTAAAGGATTCACAAAAGGATGACAAAACCAGTAGTACTTTGCAGCAGGTGGAGCTTGAAAAGGTTAATAATGATCCAGTTGATATTGGAACAACAAATGATGAAGAAGTTCCGACCCAAGAACTTCTACAGCAACAAGATTCAATTGCATATAGGAGGCCAAGAAGAGAGATTCGAAAGCCTGCTCGCTTTGATGATATAGTGGCCTATGCACTTCCAATTGCAGATGATGATGCTCCTTCTACTTACACAGAAGCAATAAGTAACCCTGATGGTGTAAAGTGGAAGCAAGCCATGAATGAAGAAATGCAGTCTCTTCATCAAAATAGGACTTGGGAGTTGATGACACTTCCCAAGGGAAAGAAGGCAATTGGATGCAAATGGGTATATGCAAAGAAGGAAGGATTTCTTGGTAAAAATGAAATTCGGTACAAGGCTAGATTGGTAGCAAAGGGTTATGCTCAGAAAGAAGGAATAGACTACAATGAAGTGTTTTCTCCAGTTGTGAAGCATTCGTCTATTCGGATTTTGCTAGCCTTGGTTGCGCAATATGATCTTGAACTAGTTCAGCTTGATGTGAAGACCGCATTTTTACATGGTGATTTGGAAGAGGAAATCTATATGACTCAGCTAGATGGATTCAAGGTTGCTGGTAAAGAAACTTGGGTTTGCAAACTGACAAAGTCGCTTTATGGATTGAAGCAATCCCCGAGGCAGTGGTACAAGCGATTTGATCAGTTCATGAAAGGGCAAAGGTACACAAGAAGTAAATTTGACCATTGCGTGTATTTCCAGAAGCTACAAGAAGGAACTTTCATATACTTGCTCTTATATGTTGATGATATGCTAATAGCATCTAAGAGCAAAGTTGAGATTGAGAGATTGAAGACTCAACTCAATCTCGAGTTTGAAATGAAAGATCTTGGTGAAGCTAAGAAGATTCTTGGCATGGAAATATGTAGAGATAGAGCCCATGGCAGAGTTAGCTTGTCTCAGAAGCAGTATTTGAAGAAGGTACTACAGCAGTTTGGCATGAACGAGCAGACAAAACCTGTAAGTACCCCGTTGGCTTCTCATTTCAAGCTTTCTGCACAACTATCTCCTTCGACGAATACGGAACGAGAATACATGTTGCAAGTTCCATACTCCAATGCAGTGGGTAGCTTGATGTATGCAATGGTGTGTACAAGACCCGACATTTCACAGGCAGTTAGTATAGTGAGCAGGTATATGCATAATCCTGGAAAAGGACATTGGCAAGCTGTGAAATGGATTCTACGGTATATTCAAAAGACCGTAGATTTTGGATTACTGTTCGAGCAGGATAATACACTTGGTGAAGGTGTTATTGGGTACGTTGATTCTGATTATGCCGGTGATTTGGATAAACGAAGATCAACCACCGGTTACGTGTTTACACTTGCTGGAGGACCAATCAGTTGGAAGTCTACTCTACAGTCTACAGTTGCATTGTCAACCACAAAGCCGAATACATGGCTGTAACAGAGGCTGTAAAGGAAGCTATTTGGTTACAAGGCACGGTTAAAACCTTGGGATTGGTTTAGGAGCATATTAACGTGTATTGTGATAGTCAAAGTGCTATTCATTTAGCAAAGAATCAAGTCTATCATGCACGTACAAAGCATATCGATGTACGATTCCATTTTGTGCGGGAAATTATTGATGAAGGGAAAATTCGCCTTCAGAAGATTAAGACTGCAGATAATCCCGCAGATATGATGACCAAGGTGGTAACAGCAACCAAGTTCGAACATTGTTTGAACTTGATCAATATCCTGCGAGTTTAACAGTTGAAGAAGGCACTATCAAGTATTGTTGGCAAAGGAAGAAAGAATTGTGTGAAGATAAGATTATCCTAATCAAATCTTCAAGGTGGAGATTATTGGCTATAGCCCATCTTTGAAAAGTCAAAGATGGGGGCTATAGCAAGTTGGAAGCAAATTGGCAATAGTTAGGCACCGAAAGTTTTTTTGGCATGGGATAATTGCAATTTTGGTCCCTATTTGAATAGGTAATTTGCAAGTTGATCCCTGAACCTCAACTATAAATAGGCCTAACCATTTCTCATTTTCTTCATCCCACAATTTGTCATTCTCTACTTAAGGCATTGTTCTCTCTCCCTATTTGTATATTTTCACTTGTAATTTTGGAGTGAAATATATTTGTTAGTGCCCGAGGACGTAGGCGAAATTTGCCGAACCTCGTTAAAATTCTGGTGTTCTTTATTTTTTTTTTTCATATCTTGTGAGTGTGATTGTAGTTATTTATTGTGCTATTAAATTACGATAGAGGGATATTCTGGCTAGGAAAGATCTGGTACTTAAGCGATCCTCGTGATCCACCTCTCTTTCCTAGGAATTGAACTCAGTGTGATTTTTCAATACAATAATTATACTCTTTTACACGCTTCCGCACAACAATAGCCGATCTAACCCAGCCTTCTCAACTCCAGATTCTGCAATTATATGGCTTAGGGGACAATTTAAATGGAAACCAATGTTTCAAATCAAGTGATAAGAACCATGCACAACAAATATCCATCATATCGCATTAGATTTTTGGGTCTGGTGTTGGGTTTGGTAACATTATAACAGGAAATTTGATGATGATGAAGTTATTTGTAGCAAACAATAATAACCAAGACCACTCAAATAATTCATTCTCATCCACACAAGGACTCACCAAACAAATTTGATTTCATCAGTAACCTCCACGCCTGCTTGCATAACAATGCATTTGCCTAACACCTAAGCCACCCCTGTGATGTGGCATGCATATTTGGTCCCAATTACACAGAAATTATTACATGAACCTTTCCTCCCACCTCATACATGTTTCTATCTAATTATTTTATACCACATCAGCAATTTTTTTTCCAACTCAAATTAAACAAAAAAAAATTTGCTCCATGTCAGATTTTGGGTTACTCAACCCTATCATGGAGATTTGATTGTCTTTTTTTTTTTTTACCTTTCTTTATCGTCTATTTCTATATTTCAATGAGATGAACTGAGAAAGAAGTTTAAAACTTAAAATTTCCAATGATCAAACCTTTAACTCACAAAAGACAGAAAAAAGTTAACTAAAATTAAAAATTAACCTTCCTCAATACTAACAACTTAGAAAAAAAGGGTTTTAGGTTTTAGGCAATTCGACATCAGTAATGGAAGGAATACAGGCTGAGCAAAAATTAGAGGGATTAAAGAATCTGGTTTGTTCCTTCTCAAAGGATGCAAAATCAGGATCCCCTTCTTTCTTGTCGGAAATCCTCTACAGTCCCCGCGGCAGCAACGGCGGTGGAGCAATGCCGACTATTCTTTCGTTGATACCGTTCGTGTTTGTCAACAGGACCCAAGCAAGTTGTCTCACTGTAGAGGTGTTCAGAACTATGTCGAATTTGCTTTGTCGCTGGAATAATCGTCGGCTACTCCCTCAAACGCCGTGCATAGCAGTGGACTTCCAAGGTTCTCAAGCGATTAAAAGACGATTAGAGTAACGTTATTAACCCTTTCAAATCCGGTTAGGTTTCGTATTAAGAAAATGGATAACTAATTTTGCCATGCGAAAGGGTTATTCAAATACCTTATTTTCTCTCTCATGAAAATTCTGAAAATGCAAGTAGTTTATATATTTTCGAAAATTTACTTTCTCAAGATTCAAGAAATCAAAGCGTAATTTTCAATATCAAAATTAAATCAAAACTCTGGTAACGAAAAGTTAATTTCTTTTTATATTTACAATATAAGGAAATAGTTGATAGAAAAAGATGATGAAGCACAAGGTAAAAAGGAAAAAAAAAAATCAGATCTCCATGAAGAGGGGGCTGATTTGTGGGTTAATCATGAACCCAAAATCTGATGTGGAGAAAGTTTTTTTTTATTTAATTTGAGTTAGAAAAAAAATTATTGATGTGATATAAAATAATTGAATATATGAAATGATGGAAAAGGCTAATGTAATAATTTATCCAACTATATATAGCTTTCATTCAATAATTAGTGTCATGACCCCACTACAACCATCCACAAATCTTATCAATTTCATCCTTATTACTTTTAAGTCTTTAAAACAAGGTATAGAATAGATGGGATTAGTACATAATTTAGGTGGAGTTTAGATGAACGGTTAGGTGCAGTGCGATGCATTTAGTTTATTTTTTGTCTCATATTATAATATTTAATCCCACTACTACCGTTATTTTAACACAAACAGCAATTAAACGCACTCTCTATCCAAATTAAGCCTTAAATCTAATTAGTATAAGGGCATTCTCATGCGAAAATAATATAGACTTAGTAAATTATTTAATCAGATTCTTTAAAGAGCTTTTTGTTTTAATTTTTTTAAAGTCAAAATTTAATGAAAATATATAAATAATAAGAATCCACCTCTAAAAATATTTAAGTACAAAAATAAAATAAAAATAAAAACACAAGGAACGTATATTAATTTGTTTTGATATCAACTTATTTTAATTAACTATTAACAAAGAAATTTTTATTGTCTTAATAAATATATGTTAGAGGGTAGTAAAACATATGAAGCCAACATAGAGACAAAATTTAGAAATAAATAAAATAATTAATTTCTGTAGTTTATCTATAATCTAACTATAATGTATATAAATAAAAGTTTGGTACATTTTTAAATTCACTAATATAATTTTTATTTTTTTCTTATATTACTGAAATTTTCATTATAAATATTTTTATTACTTATAAAATTTATCATGTTTATAAATAATAATTTTATTTTAAAAAAATAATTTCATAAATTTAAGTTTATTTGCTGTAAAGTGAGCTCTACTCAAGATAATTCTATGTTAGAAGTCCATCCGGTGCAACGTCCACTCGAAAGTGATCCATGTAGCTGATTACGAAAATGGTATAACAATATTCCTTAATCATTCGGCGTACAAGGCATACCCAATTTTTCTTTTTTGAATAATTTCGTTACAAGTGTTAGAATTAAGTAACCGAATCCTTATTTAAATAAAATACAATGGTAAAATAAAATAAAAGAAGAATCCCTATAGAACTACACTTCTTTTATTTTATTTTAAATAAAGTTTTTTAAACCTTATTAAACTCCATCTATTTGATATTGATTAGAATAAGGAGTTTCAATCTTACTATACTCCTATTCGAATATGGCTTTATAAACCTATAAATAGACTTGGTCTATTCCTCTTGTAATTGGTTCGAATTCGACATAGTGAATTGATTACTTATATTAGACAACGTAGATGGGTCAAAATTAGAAATAATTGACCCCCACCATTCATCATGAATGTGATACAACTATAAAATTCTAATGTAAAATTAAGTAAATCAAAATTTGTTATATCAGATTATTAAATCTAAAAATTAGATACAAAATTTTATTTGAATTTATCGGGATATATTGAAAATTTTAATCTTTTAAATTAACACATAAATGTCGATTAAGTTTTAGCTTGATTGGTATAGGTATTGTCATCAATACATGAGGACGTGGATTTGAGTGCGCTGAAGTGTACTATTTTCCTATTTATGTGTTGGAGAGGGACTATGAGTAGTTCTAGGCACTATAAAAAAAGAGTAACTATGATTAGAACATATAATGAGATTGCTCAAAAAAATTAACACATAAGTATTTTAGAGAAAGCAAATCTCTTTATTTAAAGATGGGAGGTAAGAAAAGTTAGGTCTGTGAAATTTGAGAATTAAAATTTTAATATATAACTTTTGCAATTAACTTGATTTCTAATTTATACATATTTGATTCATACTAATAAGTGAAGCCCATTAAGCCTTCACCATATTAGATTACTTTCTTTGAATTAACCTTTTAAAATAGTAAATAATAACATGTAATTATTATTTATATGATGTGCATATTATCCAACAATCTCCCCCTTGAACCACATATATATACACTAATTGTTGAAAAAATTGATTAAGAAAACAATGAAAGTTACCCAACGAAAGTTTAAAAATTTTCTTAAAACCAAACCTTATGGTATTTATTGTAATAAACCTTAAATCGAACCACAACTTACTTTAAATGTGAGCTAAAACAATATGAACCGAGCGCACAAAATGAAAAACTTTAGTTAACTTTCAGTGGAAAAGTTATTTTCTCTCTTTGGGAATCGAAAACCTTTTGAGCTTTCTAGAATTTTATTCTATAAATGAATTACCATTATTTTTTAACAAAGTAAGGACACTCAAATGATGTGTCAAAAGCTTATCTCATAATTCCTATTTATAAGAAAAAGGTACAACAGTTCACTTTGAACAATGGGTAATTAAATAATATTATTTTAGTTAAAAAGTATATTATTCCACTACATATGGAATACCAAGGGGCGGTGGACATACCCTATTGTGTGCTAGGGTTTACTGCCCCTCTTGTGTACGATAGTTCTTGGACTCATCTTATGTATTGGGTGCAATTAAATGTATAATCCTTTTTAAACCAGCATCGTCTTTATCTTGATGTGTCGTAAACTGAAACTATTTTTCTTGGTAAATTTCTCGACTTCGTATTTAAACAAAGATAAACTTACACCATTATAACATTAAGTGATAATGGAAGTAATAATATATATATATATATATATATATATATATATCACGAGCACAACCACTTTCCAAATATCACAAAAGCAGTTAAAATGAAACTTTGATACTAATTTATTGAGGATAGATTCGATTAAGTATGTGAATATAATCACAAATAAAATTATCAAGAATAAATAGGACACACACTACAACAAAAAAGGCCTATAGCGACACTTATGGGGCGACACTTTCGTAAGTGTTGGGATAGACTGGCCAAATACGCTTTAGCCAACTCTTTTATAAGGGTTGGGATATGCATGCCTAAGGCAACGCTTAAATAAGAGTTGGCTTTGTCTAGTCCTAAGACGACAATTTTGGGGCGACACTTTCCTAAGTGTTGGGATAGACTTGCCAGCATACGCTTTAGCCAACTCTTTGTACAAGGGTTGTGATATGTATGCCTAAGGCAACGCTTGAGTAAGAGTTGGCTTTTGTGTAGTCCTAAGGCGACAGTTTTGGGGCGACACTTTCCTAAGTGTTGGGATAGACTACACTTTTGCCAACTCATTGTATAAGAGTTGGGATATGTATGCCTAAGGCAACACTTGAATAAAAGTTGGTTTTTGTGTAGTCCTAAGATGACACTTTTGTGGCAACACTTTCCTAAGTGTTGGGATAGACTATGCTTTGGCCAACTCTTTGTATAAGGGTTGGGATATGTATGCCTAAGGTAACGCTTGAATAAGAGTTGGCTTTTGTGTAATCCTAAGACGACACTTTTGGGGCGACACTTTCCTAAGTGTTGCGATAGACTACACTTTAGCCAACTCTTTGTATAAGGGTTGGGATATGTATGCCTAAGGCAACACTTGAATAAGAGTTGGCTTTTGTCTAGTCCTAAGACGACAATTTTGGGGCGACACTTTCGTAAGTGTTGGGATAGACTTGTCAATATACGCTCTGGCCTACTCTTTATATAAAGGTGTAACGTCCCAAATTTCCTTAATTCCAAATTTTTTGGAATGTGTAGCACCAAAAAATTGGATTTAAAATATGAATATTCTTAAAATTTTACATCATCAGTTTGTGAATAATTATATATATTCAAACTAAAAATAACTTAATAATTTCGAGTGTGAATAAGGTTTTTAATAAAAATGCAGCAAAAAAATCAATTTAATTTAGGGTTTAAGGTTTAGAGTTTATAGTTTAAGGTTTAGGGATTATAGTTTATTGTGTAAGGTTTTAGGGTTTTGTGTTTATGGGTTTAGGGTTTAAGATTTTAGGATTTTGTGATTATGGGTTAGGGTTTAAGGTTTAGGGATAATATTAATATGAATATATTAAAATTATAATTATAGTTGAAATTATTTAAGAATAATAGATAAACTTTATATATATTAAAATTTAAAAATTGGTAACCTATGCATCTCTAGAGAAACAAAATTAATTAGTAAATGAAAATGCTATTTAAACTTCCTAAAATATTGAAAGAATATATAATATTAACATTTTATCTAATTAATTAGGGTTTAAGGTTTGGAGTTAAGGGTTTAGGAGTTTGTAGTTTGTGGATATGGTTTTGAGTTTAGGGTTCCAATATTTAAAGGTTATGGTTTATGGTTTAGAGTGAGTGTTTTAGAATTTGGGGGTTAGAATTATAAGGTTTAGGGTTTAGGGTAGATCAAATGAAGACGTGAGTGAACGAGAGACCAATGCTACTAAAAAATGGTTTGGTTTGTAAATCAGTTAACAGATGTCAATCGGAACTGAACTATTTTTAATCAAGCCTTTTTCACCCTTATTTGTAAGGTTCTTAGAATGTCATATGTTCATGCTCGTGTTAGAAATCGAACTAAACTAATTAGAATTAATCAGTTCGGTTTGACCAGGTTTTTCTGTTTCTCATTCATTGTTAGGCTGGATAATGATACCATTCTAGAAATCAATTTACTATTTAAGTGTTGGGCAATGATGTTTGAACCGGACAATATTGGCTGGTCGGATTGGGAGCTAGCAGGGAGTATAGTCTAAAGAATGGCTTTGATTCGGTTAGACCAGTAACTGACATGGACTGATTAAATTGACAGTTGAATTGGGATTTTTATTTTTTAATTTTTAACAATTTTTTAATTGAACCAGTCGGATTGGTGAATTGGTGGCTGAACTGGTTCGGTTTAAAAAACATTAGTGTTGGTTTGTTTAGTTATTCGATTTAGAAATTAGAAAATAAAACTTAAAAATCAACCACACAATCACGTCCAAATTAAAATACATATCACTAAGCATTCTTGATAAAAATTGATGTCGGGGATAGATTGTTCAGATTTAAGCCTCTCATTTTGTATAAATATTGAGATTTATATTTAGCTTAGATCTTTCAGTATGCCGGTTTTGTCGAATGTTATTATGGTCTAGGAAAGTCATGATTGAGTCATGTTTTTAATGTTTATTTTTATACTTCTACTAGCTCAATAAAAAAGAATTACCTTATCAAATAAGGTGAAAGTCTAATAAATTTCTATTTTAGTCTTTGTATTATTAAATTGATCTATTATTCATTGTGTTATTAAATAAATTTAAATTGGAATAGAGTTAACATTTACTGTTTAAAATAATATTATTTATTGTTTTTTTTATAGTTTTGTAAATGAATTTTTTAATTAAATTGGAATTGAAAAAAATATTTTTATATTACAAATGCTAATTCTGATACAATTTAAATTTATTTAATTAATTTAAATAGTATAAAGAATATGTTTTTTTTTTGCAAGACGGTGTAATTTGTAATTAGGTGTTTTTAACCCAAAATTTCAAATGAATATCTTCTTTCTTTCCCTCTTTTTCCCAAAATTGATTCCCCCACCCTAGAAATCCCACCTGAATTCTCTTCTTCTTTTATTTTTTCCCCCCAATTTCCCACTTTGTATTGTATATTAAAACAGGGATAAAACCCTAGCCCTAAACTCTTGAAGGACTGCAGATTGTCCATGCCCAAAAGAGTTCCATATGCTACAATTTCGTCGTTCCCACTCGTGCTTCAGTAATCAAAATCTCAATCTTCTTTTGATTTGCTGTTCTCTCATCAACTGTCTTAATGAGAGCTTAACATTTTATAGTTTGTCCAACACTGAAGTCCCCAACACACCGGTCGCCCTTGAAGCTTTTGGTTCCTCTCTTGCAGAGCTTGGTTCTCTGGTTCTCTCTACCAGTGACCCCCTTACTAAATCCAAGCTCTCTCATTTGGCTTTCTCCAGGTGGCGCAATGAGGGTCCTGCCCATTGGGCTCTGCCAGCCTCCTTCTCGACCTGCTCGCCCTACTAACCCTCAATTGGTTTGTTTCCCATTCAAACTTATGCCGCATGGAATTGGAGTTTCTGTATAAATAGCATGTGTAATTCATCTTGTGATCAATTATTCATTTGGGAGTTGCTATTGTTAGGTGAAAAGTGATCATTTTGTTGTTTTCTGAAAGCAGGTTTCTCCAAAGGATATTCTAGACCCTAAAAACTCTGGCCTGCCTCTTAATGCTTATCTGCTTCACAACCTGGCTCATGTGGAGTTAAATGCAATTGATTTGGCATGGGATACTGTTGTACGATTTTCACCCTTCTATCATATTCTTGGGGACAAATTCTTTGCTGACTTTGCTCATGTTGCTGATGATGAAAGCCGTCATTTTGCTTAGTGTTTCACAAAGGCTTGCTGAGATTGGTTTCAAGTAAGTACTAAGTAGAGTTTCGCTTTCTGCAGTGTGTTAATTTG
>SMMG02000047.1:0-26123 GCA_005393395.2 Gossypium australe
GATTTAGATTTGAATAGCAAATCTAAGGAGTTATTATCCGATGTAAATAATAAAATTAGATCAGGTTATAAATATTAGTAATAATAAGAATCTGATTTCGGACCTTTATATTATGGTAATAGTAATTATATATTAGCTCTATCTGAGGAAGATTCGTCAGAAGAATCCTCATCTACTAATTATATAAAAAATGAAAAAACAAAAGAAAAAATTGAAAAACAGAAAAATCACAAAAATATGATTTTAATACTTATAAAAATCTGATAGAACATTGGAAAAGCCAATTTTCTAAAACAGATGATAGCTATGAAAAGTAGATATTTAAAGTTAATAGAAGATCTTTTATGAAGAACATAAAGAACTTTTTGATAAGTACAATTATCATTATATGTTAGAATATGATGATAATGATAATAATAATAATAATAATGAAAATGATAGTTATATTTTAGAAACTACAGAAAGTAGTAATTCTAATAATATGGCTATAAATATTAATGTTAATAGCAAATAATTCTGATGAGGAAGAAACCTCAACAGAAGAAATATAGAAATTCCAGATCCTATGGAAACGGAACCCCCGGATCCATATGATCAAGCCCCGAAACCATGGGAAATTGATAAGAAAGATCCTCATGGAAAGAGAAAATAGACTCAGATCTTCAAAAAGATGATAATCTGAGAGCTATTAATAAAAATACGAAATTGTTGAAAACACAACAAGAATATTAGATAATAATATAGAAAACATAAATACTAATGATATAAAATTAGAAACTCCAGGAGAAACTAGTCAACCTACACCTATACCCTAAGGTTGATGATCTTAATAAAAGAAATGTTGCTCAAGGAGGAGTATATTAGATTTAACTAATATTCCCATATCAGACTTTGAAAAAACAATAGATGATTGGGCACAGTCTATGACTTGTTGTAAACAACAACAGTACAGTCTGGACAAAGGAAAAGTTCTTAAACTACTTTGTAGGAACTTTTCAAGGGGATGTTCTACAATTTCTCAGACGATGGGAAGAATCTGAGAAAGGAAGAGAACAAAAAAGTCAACTTATTAATCAAATAAGTACCCCTAAAGATTTATTAAAAGGATTAACCTCAATTCTAAAAACAGAATTTTGCGGTTATTCTAATAAAAAAGACCAGGATAGCCAAGCCAGCTATATCTTGTCAAAATTAAAATTATGTGATATTAGATATTTAGAAGATTTTTCTAAAAAAATTTCTTCATGAATATCAAAAGTTAAAAAATGATAGTATTGATCATTGGAAAAACCAATATTTTCATAAATTACCACCACCTTGGGATGAAATTTGCATAAACAAATATGCTTCTTTCATAATTAAGTGCAGTAATGATAATAATACAAATATTTCAAATATAGATACTATAGGCAATAGAATTAATTTTGCCAAAGAAAGAATTATTTTACACTGTTTACAAAGCAAAGCGGCTAAACAAGTCAAAAATAAATTAAGTCATAGATATTGTACAAAAATGTTAGAAGGAGAATGGGAGTTTGGATGTAATACCATACGTTCAAAACCCTATAAAGGAATAAAAATTATAAATTAGCAAAATGGAAACCAGGAAATAAAAATAGTAATGATAAAAAGAAAAAATTTGTTAGAAGAAAAACTTCTAATAAGGATAAAAAACAAATTTGTAAATGCTTTATCTGTGATGAAGAAGGTCATATAGCAACCAATTGTCCTAATAAAGGCAAAAATGCTAGAACAATAATAAAAAATCTTGAAGAACAAGGTTTAGAAATATGTTTTAGTAAGGAAACAAATCCTTCTGAAATATTATATGAATTAATCTCAGAAACAGAGTCTGATACAGATTCTGATGAGTATATTTATTAACAATTATTTTTACTAATGTTTGCTGATATCTTAGCAGGCCTAATGAATAGAGGTAAACAACCTCTAATAGAAAATGATGGATGGAGAACTGTCCATAAAAAACCCAATAAAGGAAAAAATCCTAACCAAGGATTTATTTTCGCAAAACAAATGAGTCCAAACCAAGGAATCATTCCTGCTCAAAAAAGTCCTAAACAAGGATTTCAGCCTGCACAAGTAAGTCCTAAACAAGGATTTATTTCTACACAATAAATTCTAAACAAGAATTTATTTCTGCACCTGCAAATATAAGTTCTAAACAAGAATTTATGGCTGCACCAACACAGGTACAATTTTATCCTAACCAGGGATATTATTTACCATATCAATTGGTAAACCAACCAATTGAATCGCAATCGCCAACACCGGTAGATTGTTATTCTCAATTCTCTCAAAAGCCTTACACCGATTCCGAAATTCTCAAATATGCAGATGCTTTGTTGAAAAAAACAACAAAACTCTGAATTCTCGAATCTAAAGGATTTTTATAATCCAGGCTTACCCCCAGACTACTACCATTTCATTGACAGAATATGGAAAAACCATATTTTGGAACAAAGGGCTAGTTTCAGAAAAGCTCTTACCCAATTCTCAGAGTTCTTAGTTGAAAAAACAACTCAAGAAAAATCTGAAGAATTATTATTAAAATCTATTTTATACAGAGATTGGGACGATGTCCTAATTGAATATATGGATATTAAGGAGATAAACAATCTTCTTGATATATTTCAATATTTTATTAATAAAGGGAGAAACACTCCTATTATTAATAAATTGTTTCGAAAATGTCTATATAACAAATGTAGACAAATTTACCTTCAGAAATATTTTCGAAAATAAACAGAGCCATTTGCAAACAGCAAGCTCTATTTTTAGAAACATTTTCGAAATATTTTTCACAAGCATTTGTTTTTACAAATGACATGGGAGAAAAAACTCCTGTTATAAAATTTCGATTAAATCATGAGCCATTTGATATAACCAGTATTGAATGGGGATTTGTTAAAGAAATAACAGTCCAAAATCTCTCTTTTGATTTATTAAAAGATTTTCCTGCGATAGTCAAATCCCGGCTATCAAATTTTGTAAACATAGACGATTTTGTCTATTATTTTCACATTGAGATAAACAGTCTCATTGGTTTCGCTGAAGAAGAAAAATTTCATCAGCCTTATCAAATCTGGAACATAAACACTCTGTTTCGGGAAAAGCCCTAGCAGCAGTCAGAGAAGATCCAGAGCATTTGTCAAAAATCATTGATGAGTGCTATAACAATTTCAACAAGTATCAAGTCCAAGCCGGAATTGATCTTATGAGCATGGCTCGACACCTTCTCCATCAAGATACTGTCAAGTATTGGACAGATGGAAGAAGAATCTTAGCTTACAACACTGGAAACCACCAGGATGAAAGCAATGAAGAAGCCATTTCGTTATTAACACAAATAGCGGATATGGAAATCGGAGACTATCCGTTAGCAGCGGAGATCCGAGAAACATGGGAACAATGGAACACACCAGTCCCGTCACCGGAATCATTACACCTTGACGAGATCGAGGAAATGAACCTGAGAAACATCCAAGAAGGATGAAGACAAAATTGGAAGATGACAACCAGTCAGCATCCAAGTGACGCAGACAATGATGTAATCAACAATCAATGTCATGACGTAAGCAATGATGCAAGCAGCAGACATTGCCAGAAAAGGAAGCTACGTGGAAACACCATAATGGCATCCGTCCAAAGAAGGAAGCTACGTGGAAACACCATAATGGCATCCGTCCAAAGAAGGAAGCTACGTGGAAAACATCCAAAAGCATCCTTATCAACACACTGTTCAAGGAAGCTACGTGGAAAAAAACCAACATAGCATCCGTCCAAAGAAGGAAGCCACCTGGAAGCAACCAAGATGGCATCCACCAATTAAAGGAAGCTACTTGGAAACCACCAAGAAGCGGACAATTAATGTGTCCTTATCAGGATACTATTCGGATTCCAATTGTAATTAAATTAGAGTTTAATTTTTATTCTTATCCGAACAATTATTTCGGACTTCAGATGGAATTAGATTTTAGCCTAGAATTTTTGGTTATAAATAGGCATTCTTGTAAGCTTGGGAAGGCATCTTCCCCCCTTCCAATAAAATATGCCATAATCTTTTACCGAAATCAGTTCTCTGTTTTTCTTTTGTAAATTATCTATCTTCTACATACCCAGCAATACTAAGTAGATATTAGAAACCCTTCCGCTTGCACATACTCTCCTCCCCTCCCTCCCCCGTAACTGGTATCAGATATCCTTTTCTAGGAGCCCCGGAGTAACGATTTCTGGAGTTCTAATATCTTGGTATCATTGTAAGTTTCTATCTTTCTGTTTCAACTCTGTTTGTTTCGCTGTTGTTGTCTCAAAACCCATATATCTGTCGTTAGTCTTCGTAGCCGTTGAGTCCGAGTGGGACGTTGTTGGCGTTGAGAGGACGTTAAGACACAGACGGTTTTAGGTACCAGGGATAATAATAATGGAACAAATAGATTGTTTATATAAAGATAAAACTTGTAATCATACTATGCATATAGACTCTAAGAATGAAAATTCTGTTTCGGTTCTTAGTATGGGTATCAATAGTTTAATAGATTTAACTAATACATATTTTGGTAAATTATATACTAAAATTAGTAAAGTAGAAGAAAAAATAGATAATATGGGAGAAGTAACTGATTTAGATTTGAATAGCAAATCTAAGGAGTTATTATCCGATGTAAATAATAAATTAGATCAGGTTATAAATATTAGTAATAATAAAGAATCTGATTTCGGACCTTTATATTATGGTAATAGTAATTATATTTAGCTCTATCTGAGGAAGATTCGTCAGAAGAATCCTCATCTACTAATTATATAAAAAATGAAAAAACAAAAGAAAAAATTGAAAAAACAGAAAAATCACAAAAATATGATTTTAATACTTATAAAAATCTGATAGAACATTGGAAAAGCCAATTTTCTAAAACAGATGATAGCTATGAAAAAGTAGAATATTTAAAGTTAATAGAAGATCTTTATGAAGAACATAAAGAACTTTTTGATAAGTACAATTATCATTATATGTTAGAATATGATGATAATGATAATAATAATAATAATAATGAAAATGATAGTTATATTTTAGAAACTACAGAAAGTAGTAATTCTAATAATATGGCTATAATATTAATGTTAATAGCAATAATAATTCTGATGAGGAAGAAACCTCAACAGAAGAAAATATAGAAATTCCAGATCCTATGGAAACGGAACCCCCGGATCCATATGATTATCAAGCCCCGAAACCATGGGAAATTGATAAGAAAGATCCTCATGGAAAGAGAAAAATAGACTCAGATCTTCAAAAAGATGATAATCTGAGAGCTATTAATAAAAATACGAAATTGTTGAAAACACAACAAGAATATTAGATAATAATATAGAAAACATAAATACTAATGATATAAAATTAGAAACTCCAGGAGAAACTAGTCAACCTACACCTATACCCTATAAGGTTGATGATCTTAATAAAAGAAATGTTGCTCAAGGAGGAGTATATTTAGATTTAACTAATATTCCCATATCAGACTTTGAAAAAACAATAGATGATTGGGGCACAGTCTATGACTATTGTTGTAAACAACAACAGTACAGTCTGGACAAAGGAAAAGTTCTTAAACTACTTTGTAGGAACTTTTCAAGGGGATGTTCTACAATTTCTCAGACGATGGGAAGAATCTGAGAAAGGAAGAGAACAAAAAAGTCAACTTATTAATCAAATAAGTACCCCTAAAGATTTATTAAAAGGATTAACCTCAATTCTAAAAACAGAATTTTGCGGTTATTCTAATAAAAAAGACCAGGATAGCCAAACCAGCTATATCTTGTCAAAATTAAAATTATGTGATATTAGATATTTAGAAGATTTTTCTAAAAAATTTCTTCATGAATATCAAAAGTTAAAAAATGATAGTATTGATCATTGGAAAAACCAATATTTTCATAAATTACCACCACCTTGGGATGAAATTTGCATAAACAAATATGCTTCTTTCATAATTAAGTGCAGTAATGATAATAATACAAATATTTCAAATATAGATACTATAGGCAATAGAATTAATTTTGCCAAAGAAAGAATTATTTTACACTGTTTACAAAGCAAAGCGGCTAAACAAGTCAAAAATAAATTAAGTCATAGATATTGTACAAAAATGTTAGAAGGAGAATGGGAGTTTGGATGTAATACCATACGTTCAAAACCCTATAAAAGGAATAAAAATTATAAATTAGCAAATGGAAACCAGGAAATAAAAAGTAATGATAAAAAGAAAAAATTTGTTAGAAGAAAAACTTCTAATAAGGATAAAAAACAAATTTGTAAATGCTTTATCTGTGATGAAGAAGGTCATATAGCAACCAATTGTCCTAATAAAGGCAAAAATGCTAGAACAATAATAAAAAATCTTGAAGAACAAGGTTTAGAAATATGTTTTAGTAAGGAAACAAATCCTTCTGAAATATTATATGAATTAATCTCAGAAACAGAGTCTGATACAGATTCTGATGAGTATATTTATTAACAATTATTTTTACTAATGTTTGCTGATATCTTAGCAGGCCTAATGAATAGAGGTAAACAACCTCTAATAGAAAATGATGGATGGAGAACTGTCCATAAAAAACCCAATAAAGGAAAAAATCCTAACCAAGGATTTATTTTCGCAAAACAAATGAGTCCAAACCAAGGAATCATTCCTGCTCAAAAAGTCCTAAACAAGGATTTCAGCCTGCACAAGTAAGTCCTAAACAAGGATTTATTTCTACACAAATAAATTCTAAACAAGAATTTATTTCTGCACCTGCAAATATAAGTTCTAAACAAGAATTTATGGCTGCACCAACACAGGTACAATTTTATCCTAACCAGGGATATTATTTACCATATCAATTGGTAAACCAACCAATTGAATCGCAATCGCCAACACCGGTAGATTGTTATTCTCAATTCTCTCAAAAGCCTTACACCGATTCCGAAATTCTCAAATATGCAGATGCTTTGTTGAAAAAACAACAAAACTCTGAATTCTCGAATCTAAAGGATTTTTATAATCCAGGCTTACCCCCAGACTACTACCATTTCATTGACAGAATATGGAAAAACCATATTTTGGAACAAAGGGCTAGTTTCAGAAAAGCTCTTACCCAATTCTCAGAGTTCTTAGTTGAAAAAACAACTCAAGAAAAATCTGAAGAATTATTATTAAAATCTATTTTATACAGAGATTGGGACGATGTCCTAATTGAATATATGGATATTAAGGAGATAAACAATCTTCTTGATATATTTCAATATTTTATTAATAAAGGGAGAAACACTCCTATTATTAATAAATTGTTTCGAAAATGTCTATATAACAAATGTAGACAAATTTTACCTTCAGAAATATTTTCGAAAATAAACAGAGCCATTTGCAAACAGCAAGCTCTATTTTTAGAAACATTTTCGAAATATTTTTCACAAGCATTTGTTTTTACAAATGACATGGGAGAAAAAACTCCTGTTATAAAATTTCGATTAAATCATGAGCCATTTGATATAACCAGTATTGAATGGGGATTTGTTAAAGAAATAACAGTCCAAAATCTCTCTTTTGATTTATTAAAAGATTTTCCTGCGATAGTCAAATCCCGGCTATCAAATTTTGTAAACATAGACGATTTTGTCTATTATTTTCACATTGAGATAAACAGTCTCATTGGTTTCGCTGAAGAAGAAAAATTTCATCAGCCTTATCAAATCTGGAACATAAACACTCTGTTTTCGGGAAAAGCCCTAGC
The DNA here is from genome assembly GCA_005393395.2 of Gossypium australe. NCBI lineage: Eukaryota > Viridiplantae > Streptophyta > Magnoliopsida > Malvales > Malvaceae > Gossypium > Gossypium australe. Next base: position 7,792 of record SMMG02000047.1, read on the forward strand.
AGCAGTCAGAGAAGATCCAGAGCATTTGTCAAAAATCATTGATGAGTGCTATAACAATTTCAACAAGTATCAAGTCCAAGCCGGAATTGATCTTATGAGCATGGCTCGACACCTTCTCCATCAAGATACTGTCAAGTATTGGACAGATGGAAGAAGAATCTTAGCTTACAACACTGGAAACCACCAGGATGAAAGCAATGAAGAAGCCATTTCGTTATTAACACAAATAGCGGATATGGAAATCGGAGACTATCCGTTAGCAGCGGAGATCCGAGAAACATGGGAACAATGGAACACACCAGTCCCGTCACCGGAATCATTACACCTTGACGAGATCGAGGAAATGAACCTGAGAAACATCCAAGAAGGATGAAGACAAAATTGGAAGATGACAACCAGTCAGCATCCAAGTGACGCAGACAATGATGTAATCAACAATCAATGTCATGACGTAAGCAATGATGCAAGCAGCAGACATTGCCAGAAAAGGAAGCTACGTGGAAACACCATAATGGCATCCGTCCAAAGAAGGAAGCTACGTGGAAACACCATAATGGCATCCGTCCAAAGAAGGAAGCTACGTGGAAAACATCCAAAAGCATCCTTATCAACACACTGTTCAAGGAAGCTACGTGGAAAAAAACCAACATAGCATCCGTCCAAAGAAGGAAGCCACCTGGAAGCAACCAAGATGGCATCCACCAATTAAAGGAAGCTACTTGGAAACCACCAAGAAGCGGACAATTAATGTGTCCTTATCAGGATACTATTCGGATTCCAATTGTAATTAAATTAGAGTTTAATTTTTATTCTTATCCGAACAATTATTTCGGACTTCAGATGGAATTAGATTTTAGCCTAGAATTTTTTGGTTATAAATAGGCATTCTTGTAAGCTTGGGAAGGCATCTTCCCCCTTCCAATAAAATATACCATAATCTTTTACCGAAATCAGTTCTCTGTTTTTCTTTTGTAAATTATCTATCTTCTACATACCCAGCAATACTAAGTAGATATTAGAAACCCTTCCGCTTGCACATACTCTCCTCACCTCCCTCTAATAGAAGAGTGTCTATGCCTTAGAATTCAGACAAAAAATTCTGATATAAGTGATTTAGCAGAAGATTTAGCAATCAGCTGGACTTCTATTAATGAATACACTAATACGGCAGAGGTTGAAATCAAAGAGATTAATAATAAAATTATTGAGCTCTTTGAGCCCAATAAATTCACTACGGAAATTCAACCAAAGCTATTACATTTAAAAGATTTATCAATTCCAAAAGACTGGATAATTGATAAGACTAATAATGCTAGTACTTCTAAACCGGTTAGTACTATTGAATATATGTCATCTGGTGATAAGTTATATTTCAGAAATAATCTGATTACTAACACAGATGATAATTTAATATTACCTTCTAACTCTCAACCAGAGGAAGAAGAAGATAATGAAAGTATAAATACACCAATAGGGATGAAAACAATTCAAATTCCTATTTTCCCTACTACTCCAAGTAGAAATTCTATTTCTAGAAACTCTAGAATAGAAAATATACAATATTCGGAAGAAAATATTACTAATAAATATATTAAAATTACATTACATGATAAAGATTATAAAAAATATTCTTTACATGCATTATTAGATACAGGAGCTACAACAAGTAGTTGCAAAAGAAATGCTATTCCAGAAGAATACTGGATACCTGTAAAAAAGATAATAAATATTAATGGAATAAATGGTAGAAAAACTGCTGTTTATTATAAAGCAAAAAACATTCCAATCTACATAAACAATGTTAGATTTATAATACCTAAATTATTATGTTTACCTAATATGATTGGTGATATATTACTTGGTAATAATTTTATTAATCAATATTTACCTTTTATTGTCAATAAGAAATCGGTTATTCTATCTATAGAAAATAATTCTATAGAAATACCATTATTAAATAGTAATTTTTACTAATGTTTGCTGATATCTTAGCAGGACTAATGAATAGAGGTAAACAACCTCTAATAGAAAATAATGGATGGAGAACTGTCCATAAAAAACCCAATAAAGGAAAAAATCCTAACCAAGGATTTATTTTCGCAAAACAAATGAGTCCAAACCAAGGAATCATTCCTGCTCAAAAAAGTCCTAAACAAGGATTTCAGCCTGCACAAGTAAGTCCTAAACAAGGATTTATTTCTACACAAATAAATTCTAAACAAGAATTTATTTCTGCACCTGCAAATATAAGTTCTAAACAAGAATTTATGGCTGCACCAACACAGGTACAATTTTATCCTAACCAGAGATATTATTTACCATATCAATTGGTAAACCAACCAATTGAATCGCAATCGCCAACACCGGTAGATTGTTATTCTCAATTCTCTCAAAGCCTTACACCGATTCCGAAATTCTCAAATATGCAGATGCTTTGTTGAAAAAACAACAAAACTCTGAATTCTCGAATCTAAAGGATTTTTATAATCCAGGCTTACCCCCAGACTACTACCATTTCATTGACAGAATATGGAAAAACCATATTTTGGAACAAAGGGCTAGTTTCAGAAAAGCTCTTACCCAATTCTCAGAGTTCTTAGTTGAAAAAACAACTCAAGAAAAATCTGAAGAATTATTATTAAAATCTATTTTATACAGAGATTGGGACGATGTCCTAATTGAATATATGGATATTAAGGAGATAAACAATCTTCTTGATATATTTCAATATTTTATTAATAAAGGGAGAAACACTCCTATTATTAATAAATTGTTTCGAAAATGTCTATATAACAAATGTAGACAAATTTTACCTTCAGAAATATTTTCGAAAATAAACAGAGCCATTTGCAAACAGCAAGCTCTATTTTTAGAAACATTTTCGAAATATTTTTCACAAGCATTTGTTTTTACAAATGACATGGGAGAAAAAACTCCTGTTATAAAATTTCGATTAAATCATGAGCCATTTGATATAACCAGTATTGAATGGGGATTTGTTAAAGAAATAACAGTCCAAAATCTCTCTTTTGATTTATTAAAAGATTTTCCTGCGATAGTCAAATCCCGGCTATCAAATTTTGTAAACATAGACGATTTTGTCTATTATTTTCACATTGAGATAAACAGTCTCATTGGTTTCGCTGAAGAAGAAAAATTTCATCAGCCTTTTCAAATCTGGATTATTCACAAATGCTTGGAGGAAGATCCCTCTTAGCGGCCCAAGAAGATCCAGAGCATTTGTCAAAAATCATTGATGAGTGCTATAAGAATTTTACCCATTATCAAGTCCAAGCCAGAATTGATCTAATGGCAGAAGCCCAATTTCTACTTCAACAAAACAGTTACAAATTGTGGACTGATGGAAGAAGAATATTGGCATGGGATACCGGAAACCACCGGAGATCAAATGAAGATAATAAAGAAGCCATTTCGTTATTAACACAAATAGCGGATATGGAAATCGGAGACTATCCGTTAGCAACGGAGATCCGAGAAACATGGGAACAATGGAACACACCAGTCCCGTCACCGGAATCATTACACCTTGACGAGATCGAGGAAATGAACCTGAGAAACATCCAAGAAGGATGAAGACAAAATTGGAAGATGACAACCAGTCAGCATCCAAGTGACGCAGACAATGATGTAATCAACAATCAATGTCATGACGTAAGCAATGATGCAAGCAGCAGACATTGCCAGAAAAGGAAGCTACGTGGAAACACCATAATGGCATCCGTCCAAAGAAGGAAGCTACGTGGAAACACCATAATGGCATCCGTCCAAAGAAGGAAGCTACGTGGAAAACATCCAAAAGCATCCTTATCAACACACTGTTCAAGGAAGCTACGTGGAAAAAACCAACATAGCATCCGTCCAAAGAAGGAAGCCACCTGGAAGCAACCAAGATGGCATCCACCAATTAAAGGAAGCTACTTGGAAACCACCAAGAAGCGGACAATTAATGTGTCCTTATCAGGATACTATTCGGATTCCAATTGTAATTAAATTAGAGTTTAATTTTTATTCTTATCCGAACAATTATTTCGGACTTCAGATGGAATTAGATTTTAGCCTAGAATTTTTTGGTTATAAATAGGCATTCTTGTAAGCTTGGGAAGGCATCTTCCCCCCTTCCAATAAAATATACCATAATCTTTTACCGAAATCAGTTCTCTGTTTTTCTTTTGTAAATTATCTATCTTCTACATACCCAGCAATACTAAGTAGATATTAGAAACCCTTCCGCTTGCACATACTCTAGATAGATAATTTACAAAAATATGATTTTAATACTTATAAAAATCTGATAGAACATTGGAAAAGCCAATTTTCTAAAACAGATGATAGCTATGAAAAAGTAGAATATTTAAAGTTAATAGAAGATCTTTATGAAGAACATAAAGAACTTTTTGATAAGTACAATTATCATTATATGTTAGAATATGATGATAATGATAATAATAATAATAATAATGAAAATGATAGTTATATTTAGAAACTACAGAAAGTAGTAATTCTAATAATATGGCTATAAATATTAATGTTAATAGCAATAATAATTCTGATGAGGAAGAAACCTCAACAGAAGAAAATATAGAAATTCCAGATCCTATGGAAACGGAACCCCCGGATCCATATGATTATCAAGCCCCGAAACCATGGGAAATTGATAAGAAAGATCCTCATGGAAAGAGAAAAATAGACTCAGATCTTCAAAAAGATGATAATCTGAGAGCTATTAATAAAAAATACGAAATTGTTGAAAACACAACAAGAATATTAGATAATAATATAGAAAACATAAATACTAATGATATAAAATTAGAAACTCCAGGAGAAACTAGTCAACCTACACCTATACCCTATAAGGTTGATGATCTTAATAAAAGAATGTAGATTTTAGCAATTTCGTTATTAACACAAATAGCGGATATGGAAATCGGAGACTATCCGTTAGCAGCGGAGATCCGAGAAACATGGGAACAATGGAACACACCAGTCCCGTCACCGGAATCATTACACCTTGACGAGATCGAGGAAATGAACCTGAGAAACATCCAAGAAGGATGAAGACAAAATTGGAAGATGACAACCAGTCAGCATCCAAGTGACGCAGACAATGATGTAATCAACAATCAATGTCATGACGTAAGCAATGATGCAAGCAGCAGACATTGCCAGAAAAGGAAGCTACGTGGAAACACCATAATGGCATCCGTCCAAAGAAGGAAGCTACGTGGAAACACCATAATGGCATCCGTCCAAAGAAGGAAGCTACGTGGAAAACATCCAAAAGCATCCTTATCAACACACTGTTCAAGGAAGCTACGTGGAAAAAACCAACATAGCATCCGTCCAAAGAAGGAAGCCACCTGGAAGCAACCAAGATGGCATCCACCAATTAAAGGAAGCTACTTGGAAACCACCAAGAAGCGGACAATTAATGTGTCCTTATCAGGATACTATTCGGATTCCAATTGTAATTAAATTAGAGTTTAATTTTTATTCTTATCCGAACAATTATTTCGGACTTCAGATGGAATTAGATTTTAGCCTAGAATTTTTTGGTTATAAATAGGCATTCTTGTAAGCTTGGGAAGGCATCTTCCCCCTTCCAATAAAATATACCATAATCTTTTACCGAAATCAGTTCTCTGTTTTTCTTTTGTAAATTATCTATCTTCTACATACCCAGCAATACTAAGTAGATATTAGAAACCCTTCCGCTTGCACATACTCTCCTCACCTCCCTCCCCTCCCTACCTCCCTCACCTCCCTCCCCTCCCTACCCCGTAACTGGTATTAGAAACCCTTCCGCTTGCACATACTCTCCTCACCTCCCTCACCTCCCTACCTCCCTCCCCCGTAACTGGTATCAGATATCCTTTCCTAGGAGCCCCGGAGTAACGATTTCTGGAGTTCTAATATCTTGGTATCATTGTAAGTTTCTATCTTTCTGTTTCAACTCTGTTTGTTTCGCTGTTGTTGTCTCAAAACCCATATATCTGTCGTTAGTCTTCGTAGCCGTTGAGTCCGAGTGGGACGTTGTTGGCGTTGAGAGGACGTTAAGACACAGACGGTTTTAGGTACCAGGGATAATAATAATGGAACAAATAGATTGTTTATATAAAGATAAAACTTGTAATCATACTATGCATATAGACTCTAAGAATGAAAATTCTGTTTCGGTTCTTAGTATGGGTATCAATAGTTTAATAGATTTAACTAATACATATTTTGGTAAATTATATACTAAAATTAGTAAAGTAGAAGAAAAAATAGATAATATGGGAGAAGTAACTGATTTAGATTTGAATAGCAAATCTAAGGAGTTATTATCCGATGTAAATAATAAATTAGATCAGGTTATAAATATTAGTAATAATAAAGAATCTGATTTCGGACCTTTATATTATGGTAATAGTAATTATATATTAGCTCTATCTGAGGAAGATTCGTCAGAAGAATCCTCATCTACTAATTATATAAAAAATGAAAAAACAAAAGAAAAAATTGAAAAAACAGAAAAATCACAAAAATATGATTTTAATACTTATAAAAATCTGATAGAACATTGGAAAAGCCAATTTTCTAAAACAGATGATAGCTATGAAAAAGTAGAATATTTAAAGTTAATAGAAGATCTTTATGAAGAACATAAAGAACTTTTTGATAAGTACAATTATCATTATATGTTAGAATATGATGATAATGATAATAATAATAATAATGAAAATGATAGTTATATTTTAGAAACTACAGAAAGTAGTAATTCTAATAATATGGCTATAAATATTAATGTTAATAGCAATAATAATTCTGATGAGGAAGAAACCTCAACAGAAGAAAATATAGAAATTCCAGATCCTATGGAAACGGAACCCCCGGATCCATATGATTATCAAGCCCCGAAACCATGGGAAATTGATAAGAAAGATCCTCATGGAAAGAGAAAAATAGACTCAGATCTTCAAAAAGATGATAATCTGAGAGCTATTAATAAAAATACGAAATTGTTGAAAACACAACAAGAATATTAGATAATAATATAGAAAACATAAATACTAATGATATAAAATTAGAAACTCCAGGAGAAACTAGTCAACCTACACCTATACCCTATAAGGTTGATGATCTTAATAAAAGAAATGTTGCTCAAGGAGGAGTATATTTAGATTTAACTAATATTCCCATATCAGACTTTGAAAAAACAATAGATGATTGGGCACAGTCTATGACTATTGTTGTAAACAACAACAGTACAGTCTGGACAAAGGAAAAGTTCTTAAACTACTTTGTAGGAACTTTTCAAGGGGATGTTCTACAATTTCTCAGACGATGGGAAGAATCTGAGAAAGGAAGAGAACAAAAAAGTCAACTTATTAATCAAATAAGTACCCCTAAAGATTTATTAAAAGGATTAACCTCAATTCTAAAAACAGAATTTTGCGGTTATTCTAATAAAAAAGACCAGGATAGCCAAGCCAGCTATATCTTGTCAAAATTAAAATTATGTGATATTAGATATTTAGAAGATTTTTCTAAAAAATTTCTTCATGAATATCAAAAGTTAAAAATGATAGTATTGATCATTGGAAAAACCAATATTTTCATAAATTACCACCACCTTGGGATGAAATTTGCATAAACAAATATGCTTCTTTCATAATTAAGTGCAGTAATGATAATAATACAAATATTTCAAATATAGATACTATAGGCAATAGAATTAATTTTGCCAAAGAAAGAATTATTTTACACTGTTTACAAAGCAAAGCGGCTAAACAAGTCAAAAATAAATTAAGTCATAGATATTGTACAAAAATGTTAGAAGGAGAATGGGAGTTTGGATGTAATACCATACGTTCAAAACCCTATAAAAGGAATAAAAATTATAAATTAGCAAAATGGAAACCAGGAAATAAAAATAGTAATGATAAAAAGAAAAAATTTGTTAGAAGAAAAACTTCTAATAAGGATAAAAAACAAATTTGTAAATGCTTTATCTGTGATGAAGAAGGTCATATAGCAACCAATTGTCCTAATAAAGGCAAAAATGCTAGAACAATAATAAAAAATCTTGAAGAACAAGGTTTAGAAATATGTTTTAGTAAGGAAACAAATCCTTCTGAAATATTATATGAATTAATCTCAGAAACAGAGTCTGATACAGATTCTGATGAGTATATTTATTAACAATTATTTTTACTAATGTTTGCTGATATCTTAGCAGGCCTAATGAATAGAGGTAAACAACCTCTAATACAAAATGATGGATGGAGAACTGTCCATAAAAAACCCAATAAAGGAAAAAATCCTAACCAAGGATTTATTTTCGCAAAACAAATGAGTCCAAACCAAGGAATCATTCCTGCTCAAAAAAGTCCTAAACAAGGATTTCAGCCTGCACAAGTAAGTCCTAAACAAGGATTTATTTCTACACAAATAAATTCTAAACAAGAATTTATTTCTGCACCTGCAAATATAAGTTCTAAACAAGAATTTATGGCTGCACCAACACAGGTACAATTTTATCCTAACCAGGGATATTATTTACCATATCAATTGGTAAACCAACCAATTGAATCGCAATCGCCAACACCGGTAGATTGTTATTCTCAATTCTCTCAAAAGCCTTACACCGATTCCGAAATTCTCAAATATGCAGATGCTTTGTTGAAAAAACAACAAAACTCTGAATTCTCGAATCTAAAGGATTTTTATAATCCAGGCTTACCCCCAGACTACTACCATTTCATTGACAGAATATGGAAAAACCATATTTTGGAACAAAGGGCTAGTTTCAGAAAAGCTCTTACCCAATTCTCAGAGTTCTTAGTTGAAAAAACAACTCAAGAAAAATCTGAAGAATTATTATTAAAATCTATTTTATACAGAGATTGGGACGATGTCCTAATTGAATATATGGATATTAAGGAGATAAACAATCTTCTTGATATATTTCAATATTTTATTAATAAAGGGAGAAACACTCCTATTATTAATAAATTGTTTCGAAATGTCTATATAACAAATGTAGACAAATTTTACCTTCAGAAATATTTTCGAAAATAAACAGAGCCATTTGCAAACAGCAAGCTCTATTTTTAGAAACATTTTCGAAATATTTTTCACAAGCATTTGTTTTTACAAATGACATGGGAGAAAAAACTCCTGTTATAAAATTTCGATTAAATCATGAGCCATTTGATATAACCAGTATTGAATGGGGATTTGTTAAAGAAATAACAGTCCAAAATCTCTCTTTTGATTTATTAAAAGATTTTCCTGCGATAGTCAAATCCCGGCTATCAAATTTTGTAAACATAGACGATTTTGTCTATTATTTTCACATTGAGATAAACAGTCTCATTGGTTTCGCTGAAGAAGAAAAATTTCATCAGCCTTATCAAATCTGGAACATAAACACTCTGTTTTCGGGAAAAGCCCTAGCAGCAGTGAGAGAAGATCCAGAGCATTTGTCAAAAATCATTGATGAGTGCTATAACAATTTCAACAAGTATCAAGTCCAAGCCGGAATTGATCTTATGAGCATGGCTCGACACCTTCTCCATCAAGATACTGTCAAGTATTGGACAGATGGAAGAAGAATCTTAGCTTACAACACTGGAAACCACCAGGATGAAAGCAATGAAGAAGCCATTTCGTTATTAACACAAATAGCGGATATGGAAATCGGAGACTATCCGTTAGCAGCGGAGATCCGAGAAACATGGGAACAATGGAACACACCAGTCCCGTCACCGGAATCATTACACCTTGACGAGATCGAGGAAATGAACCTGAGAAACATCCAAGAAGGATGAAGACAAAATTGGAAGATGACAACCAGTCAGCATCCAAGTGACGCAGACAATGATGTAATCAACAATCAATGTCATGACGTAAGCAATGATGCAAGCAGCAGACATTGCCAGAAAAGGAAGCTACGTGGAAACACCATAATGGCATCCGTCCAAAGAAGGAAGCTACGTGGAAACACCATAATGGCATCCGTCCAAAGAAGGAAGCTACGTGGAAAACATCCAAAAGCATCCTTATCAACACACTGTTCAAGGAAGCTACGTGGAAAAAACCAACATAGCATCCGTCCAAAGAAGGAAGCCACCTGGAAGCAACCAAGATGGCATCCACCAATTAAAGGAAGCTACTTGGAAACCACCAAGAAGCGGACAATTAATGTGTCCTTATCAGGATACTATTCGGATTCCAATTGTAATTAAATTAGAGTTTAATTTTTATTCTTATCCGAACAATTATTTCGGACTTCAGATGGAATTAGATTTTAGCCTAGAATTTTTTGGTTATAAATAGGCATTCTTGTAAGCTTGGGAAGGCATCTTCCCCCTTCCAATAAAATATACCATAATCTTTTACCGAAATCAGTTCTCTGTTTTTCTTTTGTAAATTATCTATCTTCTACATACCCAGCAATACTAAGTAGATATTAGAAACCCTTCCGCTTGCACATACTCTCCTCACCTCCCTCCCCTCCCTACCTCCCTCACCTCCCTCCCCTCCCTCCCCCGTAACTGGTATCAGATATCCTTTACACTGTATGTAGATTAGATTGAATACCTCCAATAAGTGCTTTTATTGGGTTTTCAAATCTTTTATCTAATAATACTGCTAAAATAGGAACATCATGACCTCTTCTGAATAAAGCTCTTATTGTTATCATGATAACTCCTAGATGTATATATCTGACCTGAGGATAGTTTTTTCTAATCCTTTTTATCTTTTCTTTAGTAAATAAGGGGATTTCTGTTAACCCACCTTTGGTATCCTTAGCGACTGTGTTGCCACTAATTTTTTCTATGTGTCTTTTTGACCATAGTTTAAACTTAGAAATTTTATTGTTAAACAATAGATTCTATTAGAAAATTTTATTGTTTTAGAAAATTGGCTTTTCCAATGTTCTATCAGATTTTTATAAGTATTAAAATCATATTTTTGTGTTTTTTCTGTTTTTTCAATTTTTTCTTTTGTTTTTTCATTTTTTATATAATTAGTAGATGAGGATTCTTCTGACGAATCTTCCTCAGATAGAGCTAATATATAATTACTATTACCATAATATAAAGGTCCGAAATCAGATTCTTTATTATTACTAATATTTATAACCTGATCTAATTTATTATTTACATCGGATAATAACTCCTTAGATTTGCTATTCAAATCTAAATCAGTTACTTCTCCCATATTATCTATTTTTTCTTCTACTTTACTAATTTTAGTATATAATTTACCAAAATATGTATTAGTTAAATCTATTAAACTATTGATACCCATACTAAGAACCGAAACAGAATTTTCATTCTTAGAGTCTATATGCATAGTATGATTACAAGTTTTATCTTTATATAAACAATCTATTTGTTCCATTATTATTATCCCTGGTACCTAAAACCGTCTGTGTCTTAACGTCCTCTCAACGCCAACAACGTCCCACTCGGACTCAACGGCTACGAAGACTAACGACAGATATATGGGTTTTGAGACAACAACAGCGAAACAAACAGAGTTGAAACAGAAAGATAGAAACTTACAATGATACCAAGATATTAGAACTCCAGAAATCGTTACTCCGGGGCTCCTAGGAAAGGATATCTGATACCAGTTACGGGGTAGGGAGGGGAGGGAGGTGAGGAGAGTATGTGCAAGCGGAAGGGTTTCTAATATCTACTTAGTATTGCTGGGTATGTAGAAGATAGATAATTTACAAAAGAAAAACAGAGAACTGATTTCGGTAAAAGATTATGGTATATTTTATTGGAAGGGGGAAGATGCCTTCCCAAGCTTACAAGAATGCCTATTTATAACCAAAAAATTCTAGGCTAAAATCTAATTCCATCTGAAGTCCGAAATAATTGTTCGGATAAGAATAAAAATTAAACTCTAATTTAATTACAATTGGAATCCGAATAGTATCCTGATAAGGACACATTAATTGTCCGCTTCTTGGTGGTTTCCAAGTAGCTTCCTTTAATTGGTGGATGCCATCTTGGTTGCTTCCAGGTGGCTTCCTTCTTTGGACGGATGCTATGTTGGTTTTTTCCACGTAGCTTCCTTGAACAGTGTGTTGATAAGGATGCTTTTGGATGTTTTCCACGTAGCTTCCTTCTTTGGACGGATGCCATTATGGTGTTTCCACGTAGCTTCCTTCTTTGGACGGATGCCATTATGGTGTTTCCACGTAGCTTCCTTTTCTGGCAATGTCTGCTGCTTGCATCATTGCTTACGTCATGACATTGATTGTTGATTACATCATTGTCTGCGTCACTTGGATGCTGACTGGTTGTCATCTTCCAATTTTGTCTTCATCCTTCTTGGATGTTTCTCAGGTTCATTTCCTCGATCTCGTCAAGGTGTAATGATTCCGGTGACGGGACTGGTGTGTTCCATTGTTCCCATGTTTCTCGGATCTCCGCTGCTAACGGATAGTCTCCGATTTCCATATCCGCTATTTGTGTTAATAACGAAATGGCTTCTTCATTGCTTTCATCCTGGTGGTTTCCAGTGTTGTAAGCTAAGATTCTTCTTCCATCTGTCCAATACTTGACAGTATCTTGATGGAGAAGGTGTCGAGCCATGCTCATAAGATCAATTCCGGCTTGGACTTGATACTTGTTGAAATTGTTATAGCACTCATCAATGATTTTTGACAAATGCTCTGGATCTTCTCTGACTGCTGCTAGGGCTTTTCCCGAAAACAGAGTGTTTATGTTCCAGATTTGATAAGGCTGATGAAATTTTTCTTCTTCAGCGAAACCAATGAGACTGTTTATCTCAATGTGAAAATAATAGACAAAATCGTCTATGTTTACAAAATTTGATAGCCGGGATTTGACTATCGCAGGAAAATCTTTTAATAAATCAAAGAGAGATTTTGGACTGTTATTTCTTTAACAAATCCCCATTCAATACTGGTTATATCAAATGGCTCATGATTTAATCGAAATTTTATAACAGGAGTTTTTTCTCCCATGTCATTTGTAAAAACAAATGCTTGTGAAAAATATTTCGAAAATGTTTCTAAAAATAGAGCTTGCTGTTTGCAAATGGCTCTGTTTATTTTCGAAAATATTTCTGAAGGTAAAATTTGTCTACATTTGTTATATAGACATTTTCGAAACAATTTATTAATAATAGGAGTGTTTCTCCCTTTATTAATAAAATATTGAAATATATCAAGAAGATTGTTTATCTCCTTAATATCCATATATTCAATTAGGACATCGTCCCAATCTCTGTATAAAATAGATTTTAATAATAATTCTTCAGATTTTTCTTGAGTTGTTTTTTCAACTAAGAACTCTGAGAATTGGGTAAGAGCTTTTCTGAAACTAGCCCTTTGTTCCAAAATATGGTTTTTCCATATTCTGTCAATGAAATGGTAGTAGTCTGGGGGTAAGCCTGGATTATAAAAATCCTTTAGATTCGAGAATTCAGAGTTTTGTTGTTTTTTCAACAAAGCATCTGCATATTTGAGAATTTCGGAATCGGTGTAAGGCTTTTGAGAGAATTGAGAATAACAATCTACCGGTGTTGGCGATTGCGATTCAATTGGTTGGTTTACCAATTGATATGGTAAATAATATCCCTGGTTAGGATAAAATTGTACCTGTGTTGGTGCAGCCATAAATTCTTGTTTAGAACTTATATTTGCAGGTGCAGAAATAAATTCTTGTTTAGAATTTATTTGTGTAGAAATAAATCCTTGTTTAGGACTTACTTGTGCAGGCTGAAATCCTTGTTTAGGACTTTTTTGAGCAGGAATGATTCCTTGGTTTGGACTCATTTGTTTTGCGAAAATAAATCCTTGGTTAGGATTTTTTCCTTTATTGGGTTTTTATGGACAGTTCTCCATCCATCATTTTCTATTAGAGGTTGTTTACCTCTATTCATTAGTCCTGCTAAGATATCAGCAAACATTAGTAAAAATAATTGTTAATAAATATACTCATCAGAATCTGTATCAGACTCTGTTTCTGAGATTAATTCATATAATATTTCAGAAGGATTTGTTTCCTTACTAAAACATATTTCTAAACCTTGTTCTTCAAGATTTTTTTATTGTTCTAGCATTTTTGCCTTTATTAGGACAATTGGTTGCTATATGACCTTCTTCATCACAGATAAAGCATTTACAAATTTGTTTTTTATCCTTATTAGAAGTTTTTCTTCTAACAAATTTTTTCTTTTTATCATTACTATTTTTATTTCCTGGTTTCCATTTTGCTAATTTATAATTTTTATTCCTTTTATAGGGTTTTGAACGTATGGTATTACATCCAAACTCCCATTCTCCTTCTAACATTTTTGTACAATATCTATGACTTAATTTATTTTTGACTTGTTTAGCCGCTTTGCTTTGTAAACAGTGTAAAATAATTCTTTCTTTGGCAAAATTAATTCTATTGCCTATAGTATCTATATTTGAAATATTTGTATTATTATCATTACTGCACTTAATTATGAAAGAAGCATATTTGTTTATGCAAATTTCATCCCAAGGTGGTGGTAATTTATGAAAATATTGGTTTTTCCAATGATCAATACTATCATTTTTTAACTTTTGATATTCATGAAGAAATTTTTTAGAAAAATCTTCTAAATATCTAATATCACATAATTTTTTTTGACAAGATATAGCTGGCTTGGCTATCCTGGTCTTTTTTATTAGAATAACCGCAAAATTCTGTTTTTAGAATTGAGGTTAATCCTTTTAATAAATCTTTAGGGGTACTTATTTGATTAATAAGTTGACTTTTTTGTTCTCTTCCTTTCTCAGATTCTTCCCATCGTCTGAGAAATTGTAGAACATCCCCTTGAAAAGTTCCTACAAAGTAGTTTAAGAACTTTTCCTTTGTCCAGACTGTACTGTTGTTGTTTACAACAATAGTCATAGACTGTGCCCAATCATCTATTGTTTTTTCAAAGTCTGATATGGGAATATTAGTTAAATCTAAATATACTCCTCCTTGAGCAACATTTCTTTTATTAAGATCATCAACCTTATAGGGTATAGGTGTAGGTTGACTAGTTTCTCCTGGAGTTTCTAATTTTATATCATTAGTATTTATGTTTTCTATATTATTATCTAATATTCTTGTTGTGTTTTCAACAATTTCGTATTTTTTATTAATAGCTCTCAGATTATCATCTTTTTGAAGATCTGAGTCTATTTTTCTCTTTCCATGAGGATCTTTCTTATCAATTTCCCATGGTTTCGGGGCTTGATAATCATATGGATCCGGGGGTTCCGTTTCCATAGGATCTGGAATTTCTATATTTTCTTCTGTTGAGGTTTCTTCCTCATCAGAATTATTATTGCTATTAACATTAATATTTATAGCCATATTATTAGAATTACTACTTTCTGTAGTTTCTAAAATATAACTATCATTTTCATTATTATTATTATTATTATTATCATTATCATCATATTCTAACATATAATGATAATTGTACTTATCAAAAAGTTCTTTATGTTCTTCATAAAGATCTTCTATTAACTTTAAATATTCTACTTTTTCATAGCTATCATCTGTTTTAGAAAATTGGCTTTTCCAATGTTCTATCAGATTTTTATAAGTATTAAAATCATATTTTTGTGATTTTTCTGTTTTTTCAATTTTTTCTTTTGTTTTTTTCATTTTTTATATAATTAGTAGATGAGGATTCTTCTGACGAATCTTCCTCAGATAGAGCTAATATATAATTACTATTACCATAATATAAAGGTCCGAAATCAGATTCTTTATTATTACTAATATTTATAACCTGATCTAATTTATTATTTACATCGGATAATAACTCCTTAGATTTGCTATTCAAATCTAAATCAGTTACTTCTCCCATATTATCTATTTTTCTTCTACTTTACTAATTTTAGTATATAATTTACCAAAATATGTATTAGTTAAATCTATTAAACTATTGATACCCATACTAAGAACCGAAACAGAATTTTCATTCTTAGAGTCTATATGCATAGTATGATTACAAGTTTTATCTTTATATAAACAATCTATTTGTTCCATTATTATTATCCCTGGTACCTAAAACCGTCTGTGTCTTAACGTCCTCTCAACGCCAACAACGTCCCACTCGGACTCAACGGCTACGAAGACTAACGACAGATATATGGGTTTTGAGACAACAACACAAACGAAACAAACAGAGTTGAAACAGAAAGATATCTGATGCCAGTTACGGGGGAGGGGGTAGGAGGTGAGGAGAGTATGTGCAAGCGGAAGGGTTTCTAATATCTACTTAGTATTGCTGGGTAGTAGAAGATAGATAATTTACAAAAGAAAAACAGAGAACTGATTTCGGTATTATGTATATTTTATGGAAGGGGGAAGATGCCTTCCCAAGCTTACAAGAATGCCTATTTATAACCCAAAAAATTCTAGGCTAAAATCTAATTCCTCTGAAGTCCGAAATAATTGTTCGGATAAGAATAAAAATTAAACTCTAATTTAATTACAATTGGAATCCGAATAGTATCCTGATAAGGACACATTAATTGTCCGCTTCTTGGTGGTTTCCAAGTAGCTTCCTTTAATTGGTGGATGCCATCTTGGTTGCTTCCAGGTGGCTTCCTTCTTTGGACGGATGCTATGTTTTTTCCACGTAGCTTCCTTGAACAGTGTGTTGATAAGGATGCTTTTGGATGTTTTCCACGTAGCTTCCTTCTTTGGACGGATGCCTTATGGTGTTTCCACGTAGCTTCCTTCTTTGGACGGATGCCATTATGGTGTTTCCCGTAGCTTCCTTTTCTGGCATGTCTGCTGCTTGCATCATGCTTACGTCATGACATTGATGTTGATTACATCATTGTCTGCGTCACTTGGATGCTGACTGGTTGTCATCTTCCAATTTTGTCTTCATCCTTCTTGGATGTTTCTCAGGTTCATTTCCTCGATCTCGTCAAGGTGTAATGATTCCGGTGACGGACTGGTGTGTTCCATTGTTCCCATGTTTCTCGGATCTCCGCTGCTAACGGATAGTCTCCGATTTCCATATCCGCTATTTGTGTTAATAACGAAATGGCTTCTTTATTATCTTCATTTGATCTCCGGTGGTTTCCGGTATCCCATGCCACTTCTTCTTCCATCAGTCACAATTTGTAACTGTTTTGTTGAAGTAGAAATTGGGCTTCTGCTTAGATCAATTCCGGCTTGGACTTGATAATGGGTAAATTCTTATAGCACTCATCAATGATTTTTGACAAATGCTCTGGATCTTCTTGGGCCGCTAAGAGGGATCTTCCTCCAAGCATTTTGTGAATAATCCAGATTTGAAAAGGCTGATGAAATTTTTCTTCTTCAGCGAAACCAATGAGACTGTTTATCTCAATGTGAAAATAATAGACAAAATCGTCTATGTTTACAAAATTTGATAGCCGGGATTTGACTATCGCAGGAAAAATCTTTTAATAAATCAAAAGAGAGATTTTGGACTGTTATTTCTTTAACAAATCCCCATTCAATACTGGTTATATCAAATGGCTCATGATTTAATCGAAATTTTATAACAGGAGTTTTTTCTCCCATGTCATTTGTAAAAACAAATGCTTGTGAAAAATATTTCGAAAAATGTTTCTAAAAATAGAGCTTGCTGTTTGCAAATGGCTCTGTTTATTTTCGAAAATATTTCTGAAGGTAAAATTTGTCTACATTTGTTATATAGACATTTTCGAAACAATTTATTATAATAGGAGTGTTTCTCCCTTTATAATAAAATATTGAAATATATCAAGAAGATTGTTTATCTCCTTATATCCATATATTCTTAGGACATGTCCCAATTTCTGTATAAAATAGATTTTAATAATAATTCTTCAGATTTTTCTTGAGTTGTTTTTTCAACTACGAACTCTGAGAATTGGGTAAGAGCTTTTCTGAAACTAGCCCTTGTTCCAAAATATGGTTTTTCCATATTTGTCAATGAAATGGTAGTAGTCTGGGGTTAAGCCTGGATTATAAAAAATCCTTTAGATTCGAGAATTCAGAGTTTTGTTGTTTTTTCAACAAAGCATCTGCATATTTGAGAATTTCGGCATCGGTGTAAGGCTTTTGAGAGAATTGAGAATAACAATCTACCGGTGTTGGCGATTGCGATTCAATTGGTTGGTTTACCAATTGATATGGTAAATAATATCCTGGTTAGGATAAAATTGTACCTGTGTTGGTGCAGCCATAAATTCTTGTTTAGAACTTATATTTGCAGGTGCGAAATAAATTCTTGTTTAGAATTTATTTGTGTAGAAATAAATCCTTGTTTAGGACTTACTT
>SMMG02000156.1:10000-12500 GCA_005393395.2 Gossypium australe
AACTCTCACCCGTGACATTCTCCCCCACCCATTCTCGCAACGCCCTCGTTGCGACATTCGAATGGCTTTGACTCGATTCGTCTCGATCTCGTCTTGTCGCCTTAGCTCTTCCCTTCCTCCGGGAATTTTGCCTCGGCTTCCGTCGCCTCGTCTCTCGAGCACTCTTGCTCGTTGCATTTACTCTGGTCAACTGTCCCGCATGCATCGCTTCCTTTTTCTTGAAGTTCGATGCACCACCCACCTTTCCCATAGGTGGAAGCCTTGTCGAGGTCTTGGCCAACTCCGACGCTTTACTCGGCTTGAGCCTCATTGGTCCCCGCTCCACTGTTTTCATTGCAACTTCTTCCTCCAAGTTCGATGACAAACTCACCCCTTCTTTGGGTAGAAGCCCCTCCGACGACTCTCCATTCTCGGACATTGCCTTTCCTTTGATTTTGGCTTGCTTTGGACAGTTCCGCAACTCATGCGGACCACGGCACAAGAAGCACTTCGCTTGCTTCTTCTTGCTCCTCTTCGCCCTCTTGGCTTCGGCCTTTCCCTCGCACGAACCAAGCTTCTTGGGCTTCATGTCTTCTCCATCGTTCCCTCCGATGGCAGACTTCCTTGGACACTTCCGCAACCTATGCGGACCATTGCACAAGAAGCACTCAACGGGCTTCTTCTCTCTCTCGACCTCCTTGGCTTCAACACCCCTTGT
Source organism: Gossypium australe (assembly GCA_005393395.2). NCBI lineage: Eukaryota > Viridiplantae > Streptophyta > Magnoliopsida > Malvales > Malvaceae > Gossypium > Gossypium australe. The sequence continues at coordinate 10,698 of SMMG02000156.1, forward strand.
GCTCGAACCAAGTCCCAAGGCCTTTTCCACCGGCTCCTTCTCAAGCGCGGGTTCCTTCGGACACTTCCGCACCCTATGCGGACCGTGACACAAGAAGCACTCAACTGGCTTCTTCTCGCTCTCGGCCTCCTTGGCTTCAACACCCCTTGTGCTCGAACCAAGTCTCAAGGCCTTTTCCACCGGCTTCTTCTCAAGCGCGGATTTCTTCAGACACTTCCGCACCCTATGCGGACCGTGACACAAGAAGCACTCAACTGGCTTCTTTTCGCTTGTGGCCTCCTTGGCTTCGACTTGCTTTACACTCGAACCAAGTCTCCCGGCCTTTCCAACTGGTTCCTTCCCTTGAACCGTGGCACTCGTTGGTACATTTCGTCGGCAAGACGTCTCCGCTCTAACTTGCCTCCATTCGGACTTGTTCCCATTGGGATCCTCTTGATCCTCACACCTTGGCCTTGTCCCGCCCACAGTCTCTCGGCTTCCTTGCCCACGAACTTTGAAAGGGTCCATGCGACATTGCCAAGCCACCAAGTCAGAATTCAAAACACTATCAGGGTGTTCAAAATGTACCTTTCTCGCAGCGTTCACTTGCTTCGACCGCTTTTGCATGGCTTCTTTCTTCATGAAGTCCGATGCACATTTCACCTTAGCCAAAGGTGATGTCTCTACGGTCGGCTCTATGGGTCTCATATCAGACTCACGCTCCCCTAACTCTTCCGAAGGGTTAATCGCGACATTCCGCTTCGTCGATTTGATGCTTCTCCCATACGAACCATCTTCGACTAGTTGGATTGACGACAACACCTTTGTCCCAACCTTCATATCCCGATTCACCGGCACTTCAATCGTCGATGACAGCCCAGTGACAATATGGATCATATCGGCCCATGGAAAAAGAGTAGCCTTAATCCTATCAAGGAAGTTTAATCCAAACACAAAATCATAATCATCTACGTGGATTACCTCAAAGTCTTCCTTGCCCTTCCACTCGCCGATTTGTAGCTCCACATTACGAGCTACTCCCACAGTTGGGGCTTCCTCCGAATTAACAGTCTTGATCTTCCTACTCGATTTCTTAACCGTCAGACCAAGCTTCTTGGCAGCCTTTTCTGATATGAATAGGTCCGATGCTCCCGTATCAATGAGAGCACTCCGCCTCTGACCCGCAACGTTGATGTCCACAAACATCAACCCTCCTCTCTCATTCCTTTTGTTAGGAATGAGCACCATCGAGCCTAACTTCGATGTCACTATCGAACCCATCGTCGATATTTTCCCTTCGATAGGCTTCACTTCATCCTTCAGCTCATCCCTAAGCACGGATTTCTTCGGACATTTCTTTAAGATGTGTGGACCGTTGCAGAGAAAGCATTTTAGCTTGTCCCTTTTCCTCTTGGGTTTCTTTTTCCCAACTCGTGGCTTCTCATTGCCATAGTTGTTGCCGTTGTCATTGCCATCACCATCGTCTTCCTTGTGACTCCCTTCACATGCGCCCCTTCCCTCGGACTTGGAAGACCCAAGCTTGTCTTTCCTTAGACCAAGCTCGATCACTACCATCATGGCCTTCGACAGCTTTTGGACACCTCTTTGTTCCAACTTCTGTCTTACCCACGGCTTCAATCCCTCCTGAAAAGCAAGCACGGCTTCTCTCTCGATCATATCCGTCCCACACAAGAAATTGTCCAACTCGCATGTAGAACTCGTTCCCACAAGCTCTCTCGACTTTGAGACATACTCGTTACTGAGTGCTGCACTTGACACTCCTTCCCCCACCGCTGTGCGACACGAAGCTAGCTCTCCCTCGAG
>SMMG02000183.1:0-25950 GCA_005393395.2 Gossypium australe
AAGCGTTGACCAATGAGACAAGAGCGGCTGGAAGTAGCAGTAGTCGAGTTGATTGGAAGATGATGTGGGCAAAAAGAATGAGCTTTTATAGTATCAGCATCGCTTTTAGTCAGATGAAATAATGGGTAGGGGACACTTCAGTCCCGGGATGTTTCAGTCCCGAGCTCTACAGCGTTAAGTACCCAGCTCTGCGAGTTAACCTGGTGTCCTGTATTGAGCGTTTGTCCCAAACTCTGGGTGAGTTGAGCTAAAATGGGGGCGGATAAACGCATATACCCTCTTCCCTTGTGTCTTAACATAAACTTTGTCTAAAAAAGGATTAATCCAGGAGGCCTAAAGATATTTTATAATCTTCTCATCTCCTTCTTAAAATAATTTTTTTAAATTTAGCTTGCCAATCTCTCCTGAATGAAAGTCGAATTCGCAAAGGTGAATATAACTTTGCGGGGACAGAATGGACTTTAGTTTCTGAAGCAGGTTTTTTTTTGTTAAAATTTTCTTTTAAAATTTTTTATTTTTAAAGCAAAAGATTTAATTCGTCGTTGTTTAATTACCGACCCAGAACAACGAGTAACTATCGAGGAACTTTTAAATCATAAATGGCTATTACATTATACAAAAAGTCCGACAACACTTTAACTACAACAGAAGTAAAGAGTGATCGTGGACAGGCTGTAAATTGGCCTGATTTTTCGGTTTGGAATTTTTTTTGATTTTTGAGGGATTTAGGAGGGTATAAAATTAAATAATTTTGCAAAAATTTGTAGGAAGAAATGGAACAAGCATTAGCTTCAATGAGAGTTGATGATGTCCATATAAACATATTAATGATGCACAAAATTCTTTATTGGATAAACGCAGAAGAAAAGCGGCTGCTGGGGGAGGTGTTGAACAAATTGCGGAAGCTGATTAATTTTGGAGAGCATAATTCTTTAAAGAAATCTTTAGGTTGTGTTTCTTTTTATTTAATTTTTGCCAATTTTCACACCTTTTTTGCTGCCATTTTGTGAGTGATTTTTTTTTTGAATATTTTGTGTTGTCTAATTTTCGGTTTACATATTTCTGTTAACTAAAAATTGTTTTAATATTTGCAAGTAATTTAATTTTAAGAAATTTCTTCGGAAGCTCATTTTCGTTTTTTCTTGTTCCCTTACATTAAGAGGAGGGGCCAAAAAACATTTTTTAGTTTTGGGAGAAATCTTCGAATTTTAAAAATTATTTTAAAAATAAATTACTTCTTCAAAACTCTTTTTCCAAATTCTAATCTCTTTAAAATTCCAGTATTTTTCTAAAAAAAGATTTTCTACGAGTCTTTTAACTCTTCAAAAAAAATTTTTTTAATAATAAATTTTTATTATCAAAAAACCCCAACTATTTATTTATCCTTTCTTCACTTCCTCCTCCAATTACTTCTTTTTTCTCTTTAATTTGAACTTTTTCTACAACAATAATTCCTGTATGTAAAGCAAATAAAATTGTTGTAGTTAAACAAGCAATTCCAAAAAATAAAGTTCTGTGAAGTGTTGAATCTGGTCGTGATTGTTCTTTCTCATTTTTTCTCATCTCTTTTTTCAACACGTCCTTCTTCCATTAAACGGCGAGCATTTTCTTTTCGTTTTGCCAAATTGGTTTAGATATTTTCTGTAAAAATATTTTTAATTGTGTGGGAAGAAAGAAGAGTTTGGAAATGAATTGGCAAAAATAGTATCTTATCAACCTGTACCCCATCAGTTTTGGTTATGGCCAGTCTTCGACCTTCGTTTTCAGTTCGGTTATAAAAAATGGATTTTTTCCCCAAATTTATGTCGTAATGCTACTACGTCTACATAGAAATTGTTTGCGTCGTACGTCAGTAAATAAAAAAGGAAGAGGGAAAGCCTTTTCCTGTCGCAAGACGCAAAGCGAACTTTTAAATCAAAAAAAAATATATTAAAAATTAACCTGTTCTCTCAATATTTTGTCACAAAGGCATATAAAAATTAAAAAAAAAATCCTTTAAAAACTTACAATACTTAAGATTGACTCAACAAATCGAACTAAATTTGGGGTAGCAGAAAATGAAGTTGTAATCTATCATTAGGAAGAGGTGTTTTCAATAAAGGAGCCAAATATCCAAAAATAAGAGCATCTAATGAACACGGCCTTTAAATTATTTAAAAAAAAAGGAATCCAAAGACAATTTATTTACTTGTCTCCACAAAAATATTTGTTATCAGAAAGTTTTGCAGAGAGCATTTTGTTTTAATTTAATCATCTACTCATGTTGGGCCTCTTCCAAGGAAATTTTTTTTCAGGAAGAGAATCATGTTAGGAATGTAGCCAAAGGGATTTTCTAGATTTTTCAACTACGAGAGAAATCTTTTTGCCTTTTTATTAGAATTAGAAATTTTCTGATAAAATTTTTTTCTTTAAAGAGTGAAGGGAATATTATAAACATTAAATTTTATTCCCAAAAAATATTTTCAAGGCTAAATTTCCTCAGACCCTGAAATTTTTAAAGGTTTTTGACTCAGTTTTTAAATTAAAAAAACAAAAAACCTGAACAGCATCCATAGTAATTTGTTGTTGACTTTTTCGTGTACTTTTCACAGCAGCATTGCTTTCGACCTCTTCTTTTCCATATAATATAAACCATAAGGAAAATTAAATGTTGAGTATAACAATTGTGAATAATTGAATTATAATTGTATTTGTCTAACCAAAAAGTTTGAAGCTTAAAAAAATTTTTTTGAAAATTTTTTGAAAAAACCAAAGCAGGACGAATTTTTGTTTCAAAAGAGCACTGTAAGCATCAAAATCACAAAGTTGACTAGGAACGAGATCATTATCCAAAACAATATCCTAAATTTATTTTTGAATAAAGAAGGTAGAGAAAGATAGAAAACGGCCCAATGACTAGAGTGCCGAGCGGTCTAATGACTAGATATCTAGATCTTTAGATTCATAGATCTTTACATACTAAAAATAAATAAAGAGACTCAGGCATGCAGAGCACAGTCACTTTTTGAACTTCTTGGAGTCTTCATGATATGTATTTTTCTGATCTGTAGGCCCGAGATCCTCCCAGGTAAGTGGATTCGAAAATTAATTTTGGCCTAGACTTTTACAAATCCTAATTTAAAGAGAAAAAACCTGTTTACTGTTACGCAGAAAATCAACAAAACGAGAAAAGTCACAAATAGTTTCCTGCTCTTCAGTAATTAAATAAGGTAGATCACCTAAAATTGTTGAGTTTATTGGAATAATAAATTAAAATTTGCCTGTTGGCGACTTCCAAGGCCGAGTTGAATATTCAAATAAAATTGGGGCAGCACAAATTTTGCTGGCTGCCTTAATTAATTTTTAATTTAAAAAATAAAATTAAAAATACCATAAACTGTAAAGATTCTATATCCATTGAAGGCAAGCCAAACTCTGCTGGCCAAATATAAGAAACATATTTTTAAAATTAATTTTAAAATTTTAACAATTTTTATAAAGGATTTAGTTTTTAAATATTTGTGGAATTGTACGTTTTGAATTGTTGGTCAAATAAAAGTTTACAGTTTGACATTCTGAAGAAAATAAAAGAAGAAAGACGTGGAGAATAAATGAGAGAGAATGATAAATTTGCAGAGAAAAATAGTATTTAGAGGCGTTTGTCGCTTGTAATTTTTTGAGAGGCTCTAGATCATTTTGATTCAATTGTGAGAATGATGTAGTATCTCTAGGGAATACTTTCGAATCATAATTTAATTTTAGGCTCAAATGGCTTTTACTCCGAATCGCCCCTGAATTTTTTCATTTCTCAAAAAAATTGGCATTAAAATTTGGCATTTTGTTAATAACTTTGCCGCTAAATTTTTTGATTAAAAATGGCTTTAAATTTTTAAAAATTTTTGTTAAATTTAATTTCTTTTAAAGATAAATTTAATTTTTCTATTATTTGTTCTCTGTTAAAAATTTCTTTTTTGTTATTAATGCAAACTGCGCGCATTGAATTAGACACAACTTTTGGTTCAGGAAAGTTAAGCATTCCTTCACAGCGTGGTGCAATTCCGAAACATTCAACGCTAAAAGTTTTCTTTTTCTTGTTTTATTTACTTTTATTTATTTAAGGACCTGATTGGAACGACGAACGTATTCCTTTAGAACAATCAACTATATGTGACGAATTTGAAAGGATGTCTTCTATCTCAAATAATGAACCAAATGTAAATATTTTTTATAAAAAGGGGAAGGGGGATTTAATTGATTTTCTTTGTCCACACTTTTTCTCTTATAAATTACGACGGAATTTTAGTAGAAAAATTGTTTAAATTTGTTTTTCGATTTTCTATTCATACTAGATTTTTAATTTTTTGACTTTTTCTGGCTCCCAGATTTATTGATCTCTCTTGGTTCAAGGTCAAGAATTTTGCCAAAGTCGTCAATTGAATTTTTAGTCTTTTCAGGCTTTTCTTTAGCTAGATATCGATTTTTGCCTCATAAATTTGGTAACTATCTTTACTCTAAACCTCCTTTGCCCCCTTCTCTCAATACGGATTTAATAAAGAATTATTTTTTAGAAACCTGACCTGTCCGAAAAGGATTTTCTTTCAAATTATCTTCAAATTGAATTTGACAAAAAACGGCAGCAATCTTCAATGAAGGTTAATTTTTTAAAGAAATTTTTTTCAAAAATTTTTTTCTTTTTTAGGAAGGACGTAACGACGTTTTAAACAATGTAAATATTCCAGACCAAATACCCCGTGATTTTTCAAATAATGGACTAAATAGGAAAATACCTAAATTTGACACGCCAACATTTAGACCAATATCTTCTGCTTCTGACACGGATTCTTTGTTTTTTTTAATTTTTAAAATTTTTTTATTTTTAAGGTCTTCATTAACTCGTAAAAGTCTTCTTGGAATTGAACAAGACAAAACAATTTTAAATTTTGGTTATGTTTCTATTGGGGAATCGTTGACTTTAAAACAAAAAATTTGGAATTGTGACAATGAACAAATGAAAATAAAATGCAGTATTTTGGTTGATGAAAGTTTGGAAGATGGAATTTTTAAGGTTTTTTGGACCTAGTTTTTTATTGATTTGTCGGGTTTAAGATAAGTTTATCTTAAGGTTGTCAAGGCTTGAGTTTTTATTAGACAAATTTTTTTCTTGATTAAGTCCTTGAGTGCTAGGTTTTCTTTCGCCTTCCGCAGAATTTTGCTTTTTTTGACCCTTCCACTTTCAGGTCCTCTTCCGCTTTTTATTTTGTTCTGCTTTCTGCCGTTTTCGGCTTTTTAAAATGTAGCAGAGCCCATCCCTTGCATAGATACGAAAAAATTTTTCACAAAAATTAGTTTGGTGTTTTAGATAGTCGAGTGTCTTTTCCCAGCTTTCATTAAGTTTTTAGATTTTCCACTTTTCAGATTTTCATATTCTTTCCGTTTAAAAATACATAAATTTTCTTTCAATTTAAGATAACCAATGTTTCTACACCAATAATACGACCAGGAGAATGGTGTGAAATTTGTGTTCAATATACACCAACAAAAGTTGAAAGAAATGCAGGAAGGCTGGTTATTGAAAGAGAAAGTGGAATTCGATTTCGTTATTCGGTTTTTTTTAAATTTTTTTGAAATTTTTTTTCAAAATTTTCTTTCAAGTTTTCACTTTATGGAGTTGGAGGGGGTGCTCTGTTAAGTTTAGAAGCAAATTATAAAGCTGGCATTGCTTTTGAATCTACAAGTGGAAGAGTAATTGTAGTTAGGCCAGATGTATTTTCTCGTTTTTGGCTAATTTTTGAAAATAAAGGGCAAAGGTTTTTTTTAATTTTCGTAAAATTTTTAGAAAAAAAATTCCTATAGGTCAGCATTTGTCAATTTAATTGCAATTGATCGTAGAGGCAATATTTTGTCAAAGGAAGTTGGTTTAGATCAACAACAAATTTCAATTAAACCTTCACAATTTGTACTTGATTCTTATTCTGAAGATGGAGATAAACATAAAATGGTTTAATTTTAATATTTTTTTGACGGGGTATATATTTTTGGGGGAGGTATATATGTTTTGGGGGTAGAATAATTACACAATTCTTTACAAAAATAGGAATTTTAAAAATCTGAGTATGGGTCAAGGGCGTATCCAGGGGGGGCTGGGGGGGCTAGAGCCCCCCCCCCCCCGAAATGGGGGAAAGGGGGAAAAAATTAGGAGAAGGATGGTCGAAAAAGTGAAATTTTTTCGCCTACAACCCTCAAATTTTAAAAAATTTTCGCCTGCGGCGCAAAAAATGGAAGAAATCTAGTTTCTTGAGCTCCAAAATCCTCAAAATTTTCGCCTGCGGCGCTAAAAAGTGAACTTTTTTGCATACGGCCCTCCAAATTCAAAAATTTTCGCCTGCGGCGCTAAAAAGGAAGAAATCTGGCTTCTTGGGCCCCAAATTCAAAAAAATTTTCGCCTGCGGCGCCGAAAAAGTGAATTTTTTTGGCCTACGGCCTTCTGAAATTCTCAAAATTTTCGCCTGCGGCGCTGAAAAGATGAAAATTTATGTACAAAAAAATTTGCGTCCGGAACGCCAAGGTAAACGCCAAAAATTTTTGCGCCCACCCAGTGTTAGCCCCCCCGAAACCGACCCCCTGGATACGCCCTTGGTATGGGTAAGGGCTAACGCTGTTTCGTTTTAAAATGATTACTAATAAGAGAAAAAGCTCTCATAAGGCATGATTTTTAATTTTATACTTTTATGAGTGTAAAGAATTTGTAGCTTGTTTAATCCCATTCTTTTCGATTTTAAACAACCCCCTTCCCTTTTTAACAATAAAATTTTAAAAATTTTTTGAGAGATAGTATACTGAAATTTTTTTCACATTTTCTAAAGGCTCCTAAAAACTTTGAAAAGAACTTTTAATTTTTCAGAATGTATTAATTCGAGTAGATGAATCATTTAATTGGATAGCAGATGATAATGATAATATTGGAATTAAATCAACTAATAATAATAACAATAATAATAAAAATACAAAACAAGAAGGCGAAGGTGATATTTGTGGAGGGAGAGATTCAATGCTTTCTTCTGCTTCAACATCAAGTTTTCAGGAAGATTGTGCTTTTCAATTACTTTCGTATTGGGGAGAAGAAGGACAACGATTACGAATAAAATGGTTTTTTCTTTGAAAAAATTTTTTTTAATTTTTCAAATTTTTTCTAGTTGGGAGAAAGCATTTAAACCTTTTTATTTAAATGGATTTCGATTTACTGGAAAATTTGTAAATGAAAAAGAATTTACTGCAGAACAAAAAAGAAAAGCACAACAATGTGTGAAGGAAGAAGATGCTAGAGAATTTAAAGATTTATTGAGGATAATTAAATTTAATGTAAGGAGAGGTTATTTAACTTAAATAAATTATGTAGAATTTAATGGATAAATAGAAATGTGAAGGTTCGAATTCCTTCTATGGCTTTATAATTTTCCTGGGTGGTTTTTAGTGTTTAACAGAGATAGGAAATAAGCCTTGATTCTCCATTTTTGTTAAGAAACTTGACTAGATTTTTGATTTTGATTTAGGGAAAAATCGAGGAACAATGAAAAATGCCTTGATATTAACTCTGGGTCCAGGAAAAATTAATTGAAAAAATGTTTAAGGTGAAAATCTTTCTATGTCCTAGATAAGAGGCCTTAATAAGAGGCTTTTTCTCCTTAAAATAATTATAATAATTGAATGAAAAAATTCCTTAGAATTGAATTATTCTTTTTTAAAAAAGGTAATAGATGAAAGAGCTCGAATATACTTCCCAACACAACCAGATTCAATTCAACCAGTTTTGGAAATGTTTAGAAATCAAAGTGTTTTATTGAGAGAAGTATGTCAAAATGAAGAAATTAGTTATTGTAGTGCTTCAACTTCACAAATATTTCTTTCTTCAAATGGAGGACGTGGAAGAATCCTTCAACATCAAGTAGTGGAGGAGGTTCGCCATCACATGATATACAAAAAATGCGTATTTTTAGTGGAAGAGACCAACAAAATAAAAATTTTGATTAAAAAAGGTTTAAATTCTTGTATTTAAATTTTTTGAAAATAAAAATGCGTGCAATGCTTTTATAAAAGTATTCTAAAAGGGAACGTTTAAATTTGAAATTTTGTTACTCTTTCACTACCTTTAGGAAAAATAAGGGAAATCTAAGTACAAATTTAGAAAATCTCGTAATAAAGGGTTAGACTGGGTGAGGATTTAGGTGGAAAAAATAAGCCTATTAAAGACTTAAAGATTTCAAGTCTCATCTCAGCTCAAAAAATATTTATGGGGAACGTCCTAAAATTCAAGATAAATTTAAAAATTGAAAGTTTAGATTTTTCTTTAAAAAGAGTAAATGAAGCTTTTTGAAGAGATATTTTCAAATGGGTTGGGGGAAGGGGGCGCGCTGTGAATGGTGAGAAAACATGCAGCAGTGAGGGAATAAAATTCTTTAAGTCTGAGGTATTGGCTAGAAAATTGCTATACGCCTCCTTTAAGGTTGAATGAATACTCCACCCTCAAAACAGTAATAGACTAAGCTTAAAATCTCGTTTAGAATGAATCTTCTGTAGAGCAAAAAAAATATAAATTGACCCATTGGGGGGTTCTAATCAAATTTTAAAAAATAAATACCCAATAAACTTATTAATTATTAAAAATTAAAAAATACACAAAATTCTCCATTTTGTACATTTATTCCCAAAAAATCTTTTCAAAAGATCCACTACCAATTTTTCTTTTTAATTTGTAGACAATCAGCAATGACAAAATCCTTTAAAAAATAAATTGTTTAAAAGTACTAAATAAGAGTTTAATGTGAAAAATTCAACTGAAAATGTAAAATATTAGCAATTATGGATAAATAACAGAAATGAGGCGATATCCTAGTTAGGAATCCTCCGATCTTGAAACCCTGCAAAGGGATCGACGAGGTTAAGCTGAAAGTTGTTGACTGATAAAGTAGTAGTAGACAAAACGTAACATTTCTCAAAGATGGGCGAAATGAAATTTTGGTTAATCGACATAATTAATTCAATTTAGTGAAACGAAATATTAAATTACACTTTGCCAACAGAAAAATAATACATTTAAAGTTGCTAATTTAAATTTTCATTCAACTTTTTTCTTCGTTTTTGTTTTTTCCGCCTTCATTATTTTTACAATTTTTTTGTTTCATTACTAAATTACCAATTTAGTAGGGGTTTGGAAAGGTTTTTAGGCAGAATTACGATTTCTGAATTTCTTATCGAGTTGCGATATCATTAATTTACATTTTATTTACTTTTCATTATTATTTTAACATAATCTCAATAACTTAACTTTTGTTCAATTCCTTCTCTTCTCTATTCATATCCAAATATTATCTATACATTTTTTTTAATTTCTAGAATTTATTTCAAAAAATTTTTGGTAGTTTATTAAACAATGTCAAACATTCCAGAACGCGAAGGTTCAGAGGGTCATGACGACAAGGATCAGCAAAAACTTCAAAAAATTTTCTCAAGATTCTGCAGGAAACTGTGGAGGTTAGTTACTTTCATTATAATGATACGAGGGTTTGTTCACAGTTAACAACTGTTCTTTTCCGGTCTGGAAAACTTGCAAAATACGACCACTCGAATACTGATAGTTTATGTTAGTTGAACGAGTTTTCGGCAAGATTATTTGAATGATACCAGAACGGACTTATAGTGGGTATTGATTTGAACTAGAACACTAATATAAGATACAAGGGTTATAAATAGTCAAAGTATAGACAATAAATACTTTAAGACAGTAATGGAAAATTTTTCGATATTTCTTGGTTTAAGGTTTTAAGAAAAAAATTATTCAAATCAGCTAGGAATAAGTTTCTCCATTGTTTTAGAACTAGTTTTGGGTGTTTAAAGGTTTCTTGCCGCTTTCGGAAAAGACCGAGGTTATCGAGCGCCGCACTAAGTCCCGAACAGTTCACTCAACTTCCCTCAAGCGTGACTTGTTTCTCGCAAGTTTTAAAAACCTTCCAAGTACTCTAGCTCACCTCTATAAGTTTCTCTCGTTCAAATAATCTCATTTATACTAAATATCATTTCACAAATATATTCGAGTGGTCATATTCTGCATTTTTTCCTTCAATTTTTACCTTGTAATATATGTATCCGCTATTTCAATTGAGTGGACCTTAATCCCGCTTTTTCAATCCCGAGGCCAGGGCCCTACTTTAATTAAACAATTGAATAGTTTTCGAAAGTTCTGCTCGTGCGGACATTGTTCCTGGCTGTATCGATCTGATCATCATGCCCTGATTTTCTACCTCTATCCGGCTGTAACTTTTTATGTGATGATCAGATCATTCCAGTAAGAAATAATAAACCGCACTTTCAGTGTATTTTGATTTAAGTAAGGATTATTCAAATCAGCTATGAATAAAGTGTTCGATAATAGAGTCCCAGGACTGAAAAAGCAAGACTGTGGTGACCTGTTCCTTTACTACTTTTTATCCCCCTAAAAATTTAATAATGCCCCTCCAAAAAATTTAACCATGAAAAATAAAAATTCTAAAATATCTCCTGAATTGATTTCCGAAATTGTCGCCTACATCCATTTTCACCATAAATGGGGAAAGATTCGTGTTTCTAAATTATTCGATATATTAATCATTAAATTCCATAAAAATTTTATAACCGAAATGAAAATAGTGGGTTTTAAGAAAAATTTTAAATTTGGTTTTTAGAGTAATAAACTTGATACTTAATTCAATTTTTAGACTAAACAATTCATTGGCGAGGCACTTTCGAAAATCCTTGGATATTTTGTCTACTTGTCCTCTAATCAAATGAAGAAACTCAAAATGGGAGATGAAATGCATAATACTGGTCCATTTGATTGTAAGTTTGATTAAATTAAAAATTAACGTCGTTTTGGTAATACTTTGAAGTCACCCCTCTTTTTCTCCCATTTCCCTGACCATTATGAGCTTTTTTACTTGATATATAATTTGTTATATATCATTCGAAAGAGAACTTGAAACTGGGCAGTTAGTTTGTTCATTTTAAACAAAATTATGAAGTGGAAAAACTTTTGTCTCGGTTCAAATGAAAAAACAAATAGTCATGACTTTGTTGATTTAGGTCAGATTTCATTGATTTTAGTGTCATTCGTCTCACCCGAAGTGCTCTTTCAAATGATATATAATGTATTAAAATGATAAAAAAATATAAAGGAAAAGGGGGCGATTTCCAAAGCATTACGACGTTTTTAAAAAACTCTTCCTTTTTATAATCATTTTTAAGCCATTTTTGTTATGCTTAGTGATTTTGCTGGAGAAGCGCCTTTTTTGCGAGAACTTTTAAATGTAATTTGAAATTAATTTTTTTTATGAATTTTAATTTTTAGACAATCTTACAACTTCCACAAAGTCCTCAAGGAGCTTGGCCTGAATGGCCGACAAAATATATTACTGACCCGAAGGGGGGTGTAAGTTTCTATTTAATTTTTCTTAAAAGTAGATTCCGTATTTTTTAAGATAAAATCTTAAGCTGAATAAAACTATTTTTTTAATAAAATCTAAATTTAGTGGGAAGGTATCAACAAGGCAAAAACCAGCATTCTCAAACTTCTATTTGGCCAATTTGTCGAATTTTACAACCTTTCAAAAGACAACTTCACTCTCCTTTTTTGCAGAGAATTCTTCAACTTCTTAAAGGTTTAGTTTTTTAAAATTGTTATTTAAATTTTTCTAAATTCCAGATGTGATTTCAAATTTGCGCCGACTTTTTGGGTGAAAGAAAGACGTTAAGAGTGTGAACTGGGATGACTACAATGATGGAGACGACGGGACTGGTCCCAGTACCTCTGGGACTGGTCCCGGCACCTCTGGAGATGGGGCCAACCGCCCAAGATGTTTAGAATTAAGTAAAGGAATTTAAAAATTATTTTAAATAAATGTTGAATTTTAAATTGTTGGATTTTTTTGATTAATGTAAATTGTTTGTTTGGGGATTGTAAGCATTTGTTTTTAATTGATCTGGGGGGGGGGTCAAAGATGTAAGCATAGTCGGAGAATAAATCAATTTCTCGTCAAGTCTTAATGATGAAGATTTCTAAAATTTAAGTTGGCTTTCTAAATTCTCCAGCCAGTTGGCGTTTAAATTCTTTTTAACTAGGTCTTAACAACTAGGTTTTTAATAATTTTTGAAAATTGGAAAACAATACTAATTTAAAAACAATTTTTTCCTAATAAGTTCCTTCTTCTTCTAAAGCATTTCCACCTTCATCCCCATAATCTTCACCTCCATCAAAATATGTTTCTATATAATCATTTGCATCTTCTGCCAAATAATCCTCATCAGAATATTCAACTTCTTCGTCATCTTCATTTGTTGGTTTTAATGTTTGTGTTTCTATTTCGTCTTCATCCACTTCTTTTTCTTTTATTTCTTCATTTTCTGTTTCCTTTAAAAATATTTTTTTAGAAATTAAAAAAAATCAAAAAATAAACCTTTTCTCCAGGATGACCCTCACGTTGTCCTAGCCTTTCCAGAAGCGCGTTTTCGTCAATTCTGGCTCTTTTAGCGGCACGAATATTTGCTTTACTTTTAGTTTTCCAATTAAGTTCTGACGGAAGTCTATTCCAATCTTAACAAAAAAATTTTGGAGAGCCAGGAAGGGCTATTTAGTGACGAAAATGAATTCCCTCTAAAAGAGGAAGCTTTGGGAATTAATTTTTAGAAAATTTTAGAAAATTTTCTTTAAGAATTTGAGGTTTAATAAAACCTCAAATCTTTCCATTTAAAAATATTCCATTAATAAATTTAAAATCGAAAAACTAACGTGGCTCAAAAGTTTCTTTGTCCATCAATCTGTATTTGTCGTGTACTAAAAATATAAAATAGATTTAAATAAAAATCAAAATTCTTTACCCTTCTAACATCCCTCTTCCAGTTTTTTTCGAATAAAAAGGAGATTCTCGAAAACGATTTAAAAATTCTTGTTTTGTATCAACCATAAAAGCAAGTTCTTTTGTTTCTCTAAAGGCAAGGGAGTTTTATCTAATGGCTGAAAATTTAAAAAAGAAAATTTAAAAAAAAAAAAGAAAAAAAATTTAAACTGGATATAAAGGCAAAGGCTCATTTCGAACTTGTTGAGCATTATATTGACTAACATCTTGTCTGCTTATTCCTAGAACCTAAAAGTTTTTTTAATTTAAGAAAAAAATTTTTAAATAAAAAACAAACATTTGCAATTGCACGAACACCACTTGTGGAGGCCCCTCTACCTCCTCTACTCATTTTTGATACAAATTGTAATTAGAAACAAGCAAAAATAAATATAAAAAATAATTTAAATTTACTAAAAACAAGAAATAGGTAACCGGTCAATCTAAAATTAGTGGAATTTGACCGTTTTTCATCTGATATTTTGTCAATTCGACATTTTGAAATTTTAACAGAATGTTACATTTTAAGCGTTTTCGAACTAAAGGATTTCAAAAAACCAAACTTTTATAAACTAAATTATTCGTCAAATTTAAAAGGCTCCCCGACTTTTCGTCAACGGACCTTCCGTCAACGGCTTTTTTCCAGGATGTCTTACAAGGAGAGGTTGCGAGGTGTCCGAGCTAAAAACGGTCGAGACCGGGCTCATTCGATAGAGAATGTGCCCTTTCTAGCAAGGATTTTTTGCCGTTTTTGCCCGTTTTTTGATCTGGTCAAGATATGGCCCTCCAAAGTCCCAAAATTTGGCATTATTTTCCCCCTTCAAATATAAACTTTAAATAATGCGTTAATTTTGTTGGCGCTGTGGTGTAGTGGTGAGTGTGCTTGCGTTACCCTTTTTCTCTAAAAAGTTCGATTCTTTTCTTGGTTTTATTCTTTTATCTAATTGTTTTAAACATTATTTATAACTTTTTCAACAAAAAAATTTTTTTCTTGAAAAAAAAATTTTTTTTTAATTTTTTTGAAAAATTTTTTTAATTTTTTATAAATTTTTAAATTTTAAAAACACCTGGCACATCGAATAAAACTAGATTCCAAACTATTAGGTGTGCCCTTGCTAGAAAGGGCACATTCTCTATCGAATGAGCCCGGTCTCGACCGTTTTTAGCTCGGACACCTCGCAACCTCTCCTTGTTAACAATAAACTTAAATTTTTTTTTCAATTTTAGATGTTTAATGTCTTCAAAACAAATTATCGAAATTTTCCTTCCTCTCTTACGAAATTACGTTTTCTTCATTATTCACGTTATTTAAAAAACATAAATGAATTAAAAGAAAATAATATTCAATCAACAAGTAATTTAATTCCCTCTGAAATTGAACAAAATTTACAAAGATGGGAGAAAGGAATAAAACTGAGCTTTGATTTCTCTGAAAATCCTAATGTAAATCAACTACAAAACCAATGGATGGGGTTATCTTTGGAATGTGTTGATATTAAACAACATCCAAGTCCGTTCATTACTTTATCAACTAAAAATGTTTGTTTTTTATATTTGATAATCTGGTATTTTGATGGTAATAGTGAAGAACTGGGGAAACACCTTAAAATTTATTTTTTTTTCTGAAAATCATTTTGTAATGTAATTGACGATGCTGGGGGGGGGGGGGGCTGGGATATGAACAAATTACCGATAATGTTGTTTTCTTTATTAATTTAAATTATTTATCCAAGTTTTATTAGAAGGTTGACGGGTTTTTTGTCCTGCACATAATATTATTTTAATATTTTTCAATTTAGTAGGGGGAGGGGGTACAAACAAAACTATCACCGTTATTTCGAATATTTATTACTAATAAACCTACAAAATTTAATTTTCCCATCATTATTTTTAATAATTTGTTTTTAAGCTATCAAAATCACAACTTTCTTCTTTACGTCTTTTGAATCTTAAAGCTGGTAGGAATATTGATTTGAAGATTTTGGAACCAAATAGCGAAACAATTATTGATTGTGCTTTTTTAAGTCTATCTTATTACAATCTTGTAGTTAAAACAAATATTTTTGTTTTTGATACTTCTGCTTTGCGTGAAAATATTAAGGTTTATTTTTAAATTTTAGAATTCCTTTTCATAAATAAAAAAAAGTTTTTTTGGGGGGGGGGGGGGTTGGGGGATGTGAGAGAAAATTTTACAAAACAGCAATTGTTATAATTTTCAGGGAAAATGTTTTGACATTCGTTTAAGCCGTAATTACTCATTGAAAAAGGCAATTAATTTAATTGAAAATCGAGAAGAATTTGCTAAATACAAAGGTTATGATGCAATGCTTTATGCCTTCAAATGTAAAAAGATGCCTTATTTTGGGGATGATCCGGACATTGATACGTTTATGCCTCTTTACAAGGTTAACACTTTTTGGTACTTGTGGGTTATCCCAAACAAGTTTTTGCGGACAAATTTATGCGTGTACGAAAAGGCCAAAGGTTCTTCCCTCCTCGATTTTACTCAATTTTCTCTGTGGCACTTCTTTAATGAGAGCATCAATATAAAATAAGTCCGCATAAATATGTCCGCAAAAACTGGTTTCCACAAGTACCCTTTTTTTATTTTAGTTTGGATTTTGAATTATCTTATAATTTCGGCAGACAGAAGATTCATGAACGTTGAAATCAGCCTTTAAAAATAATTTTTTAATTTTCTTTATTTTAATAGAATTATGACTCATCGCAATTAACTGCTCTTTCTGCTTTACTAAATAAAAACCGTCCAATAGTTGCAGTTCATGGAGCGGCAGGAACAGGCAAAACACTTCTTTTGGCTCAGTATTTGGATATTTTGTCAAAATCTGACGAATCTAAAGATATGCCTATTGCTGTTATTTCACCTTCAATTTCTTCACTTTATCGACTTATTGACCTTTATTGTTCTATTGCTAGTAAAGAAATATTAAAAGAAATGCCTTTTATTTGTTTGAAGGAATTCAATGCGGCTGGTGCATATTTTTCTATAAAAAATCAAAATGTTTTACAACTTGTAAGAATGACTAGTTTTCATAATTTTCGAAGGATTTACGATGAAGCGACTTTAAAGATTTTGGAAGAATTGAAAGTATTGAGGAATCGATCAAGGTTTTTATTAGGGTTTCACCGGAACCGAAATTTTGACCAGAACCGGATCCAATTTGAGATCCGGTTCCCGGAACCGGAACAAAAAACACCGGAACTTCCGGTGAAACTCTAGTTTTTATCATTAATTTTTCGTGGTTGAATTTTTGCCGATAGTATGATTTCTGCTGTTGCCATTTATTTTTTCCTTCCTGATAGCTTGCCTTTCACCTAAAATGTTTGACAAAAATTAATAATTAACGGCAAAAAGGAAAATAAGTCTCAAATAGGGGTGAGGGCGGGATATGAACAAAGTACCGAAAATGTTGACAGCAGACCTCTGTTTTTATGTAAATGTTTAATATTTAAAGGAACCAGAAAAATTCTTCATTGAATAAACAGATGAAAGGTTTAATAGACGAGGAAATTAGCAAATTTATTAAAAAGCGGCGATTTGTGTTTTTAACTTGTAGTTTTGCAATGCTAAACTTTTTAGAACGAATTGGTGTTAAATTTAGTGGAGTGATTGTTGACAATGCTGAGAGACTAAATGAACAAGAGAATTGGCATGTAATTCTAAAAACGGTTTGTTTTAAATTTATAAAGATTTTTTGGTAATTTTGAATTTCGTTTTCCTTTTTTTCCTTCCTCAATTTGTATTGGTCAGACATTCCTTCCTGAATTCCATTCTACTTTTATATGGGAGTAAAAAGACGAGTGTTTTGAGATGCTCGTTCTAGTATTCCAAAAATAATCATTTTTCATTGCGGGTCTTGAAAAATTTTAATTTTTAAATTGAAAAACTTCAAATTTTAATTTTTCAGTCACCTTTTGTCAGACTATTTGGAGACTATTGTCAGTATAGTAAAAGAATATCAAATGAACAATCAAAATTAGATTACAACAAATCTCTCCTGCAACGACTTTATGAAGATTTTGGTGTTGATTCTAATGTTAATTTTCATCTTAATCGTCAATATACTTCAAATCCAGCAATTCGTGCATGGGGAGATTCTGTTTTTTATAAAGAAGGGAAAACTATCCCTGCTAATAAAT
Organism: Gossypium australe; assembly: GCA_005393395.2. NCBI lineage: Eukaryota > Viridiplantae > Streptophyta > Magnoliopsida > Malvales > Malvaceae > Gossypium > Gossypium australe. The sequence goes on from SMMG02000183.1 coordinate 17,061, forward strand.
CTGTTGAGAAAATGAATTTAAATGAAATTTTGAAGCCTAACATAAAAAAGGATAGCACAATAAAATTAGTGACAGAACCTTTAGTTTTGGTTGATATTAGCAAATTGGAAGGGAAATGGAAGGAATCAATGTTTGAGGTTTTTTAAATTAAAAAATTTTGAAAAATAATTGGTCGCTTTTAGCCAGAATATGTTGCTAGTACAAATGTCCTAAATAATTACGAAGCTTATCGAAATTGGGGAATGGCTCTAATAACTGCCCAACACATTAATCTTTTAATTCAAAATGGAATTGGTCCAGAGGAAATTGCTTGCCCTTTGAGAAGTTTTTATCATCATCGTATTTTGGAAGAAATTTTTGGTAAATGTTCGATTTTATAGGGGACGTTTGCGAATGACAGAAAAATTTTTTTGGTCCTCTCCCATCTTGCAAATAATCAATCGAAAACCTTTTGCCTTTTTGAAGTTTTCGCTAGATCCCAAAATTAAAGGGTTATTTAAGATTTCTGTTGTGTCCTTGATTCTCTAATGTTGATTAAAGATAAGAAATGAAGGAAAGAAAAGCAGACATTTAATAAATTTATTTTATTCAAAATTTTCTTTAGCAATTCTTTGGCCATATAATTTATACAAATTCAAACGAATTTGCAGTCGAGTCAGTGGAATGCTTACTGGACTTCATTTTTCGGTTTATATTCGTTCATTTTTTTACAATGAATTTGCTATTACGGAGAATGATTACCTAAAATTAATAACATCTTGGAATTTTGGATTATCAAAAGCGAAATATCAATTTATGTTAATTAGTGACAGCAATAATTTGAAAAATAATTGTATTCCAAGTAAGTGTAGAGGGGAGAAGGTGTTTAGGTGGTGTGCGGACATATCGGGATTGGGGTGACAAAAATAATTTCTTTCGTGTTTAGTTTGTTCTAAAACATAAAAACTCTATTTTTCAATAGGACAATATACTATCCAAGACCTAGTGGCCGTAGGTCCCGAAATCAGTAGGGTAGCTGTTCGTACATTGAAATATCCCGATATGTCCGCGTGCCGTTTAGAGACACATAAACTTGTACCCTCCTTTTAAGATTAAAATTATTTTATAAAGAGTAATTTAATAAATTTATTTCAATTGGTCTGTGGTGTGTGTCTATTTGTTTACTTGACGTTTTTAATGTCCGGGTTCGAACCCCTCTATGACAATTGATTTCTATTTAGTCTGAAATAAGAAATAAATTTATTTTTATATTCATAATATTTTATTTTTTTTATTCCCAATTTTTAGGAAAGGGCAGCGTCAGCATTTACCGAAAGAGAAGCAGCCAATATAATTTATTCAATTTGTTCAGCTGTAGGGCATTTACATCGTTTAGGAATAGCACATCGAGATATTAAACCAGAAAATCTTTTGTATACAGAACCTGGCTCTGATGGGGTTTTGAAATTGACGGATTTTGGTTTTGCTAAACGATCTGAAGATGGAGAAAAATCTTTGGTTTTTTTAATTTTTTGGGGGCGAATTAATTAAGAGAGGGCGCCCCTCCCGCTTTTAATTTAATTTTCTAAAATTACCACAAAATTGGTGAGGGAATATTTTTGAGATATTTTGTCTTGCGGGCTACAAATCCTAACCAAACTTTAAAAAAAAATTTTATTATTATTTTTAGGTAACTCCACTCTACACACCTTACTATAGTTCTCCCGAAGTTTTTAGTTCTCAAAAGTATGATAAAGCTTGTGATATTTGGGCAATTGGTGTTATTTCTTATATTTTGTAAGAATTATCTTTTGATTTAAAAAATATTTTTTTTAAAGGTTGTGTGGTTATCCACCTTTCTTTTCTACTCATGGGTATGTTTATTTTTATTGTTAGTAGTCCAATGAAGGAATATGAGTCCGATAAAATTTTGTGTCCAAATAAAAATGATAAAAAAATATTTTTGAGAATTTCTGTTGTTATTATGAGAACGGCGATGAAAAGTCCTTTAATTGTTCCATGAGGAAATCCTTTAATGGTACCCGTTTTAACACGCAGAAACTACTAAACAGTACCAGAGCCATATTTTAAGCTTTCCGGACGAGCATTAAAATCTCTTAGATGCTTTTTAAATTTTAAGAAACCTCTCAATTATACAAAAAACAAATTTATACAATATATTACATTATGTACAAATAATAGTTGAATATAGATAAGGAACAAAGTTTATGTTAAGACATACAAGGGAAAAGCACAAATTTAGAGGTGGAAAACAAAATATATATTTTAGTTATTATATTACACACACATATATATCACAACAATTCTATATATCCATATTACTTCTCTTTTGGCGGCGGTGTGTAAGCCCGAAATGCCAAGAAATCGTCACTCTTTTCATTCAGTTTAGCTCCAAGTTGCTGTGGCAAAAGAAGGACATCACCCTTTTCAATCTTTTCCTCATTGCCTCCATCTGGGAGTATTGTGGCAGAACCGTTGACGACTATCAAGATTGAAGCAGCGGCGATTGGCTGGACCACAGAGACTTCCTTCTGAAATTTTATAAATTAAAGAGGACTTGTAAGTCGTACAAAAAAAGCAGCTTACATTCAGTTTGTGGACTGCAAATTCTTGCACTTCAGGCGAATATTCATCTACACCGTCAGCCAGATGTTGTGGCTCAAAAATGGGCGGCCCTCCCATTCGATAGGTGAGGTTCTCACAGAACAAGGGGATGTTTTTGAATTTTGGCGTGAGTCCAGCGCGAACAGTGTTGTCGGATTGAGCCATACATTCAATGCAATCTGTTTAAAAAATATATTTTATGGTTTTTAACAAGTTAATCACTCACCTCCAGACAAATATGAATGTGGTTCATTCGGTCCGAGAAATGTCGCTTGTCCAGGTTCGAGCTTGACGTAGTTAAGGAAGAGTGGAGCCAAAATCCCAATGTCTTCAGGAAAATGTTCGCTGAGACCCATAATCAATTCGTCTGTTTGTGATCGTTGTTCCTCTGAAAATTATCAAATTTTATAGATGGAAAGACAAAATATCGAGGAAACTTACTCAGAAAGATGTCCGAAAGAAGTTTTGTGAGCAAAGTCCCAATCTCTTCTGGCGGAATAGTCCAGATCTGTGTGAAGATATTCTTCAATGCACCCTTCTTCTCCCCCTCGTCTGTAGTCGCGCCGAAACTTGACAACGCCTTTTCACCTATCAATTCAACAAGTGCCTCATGTGAGCGAAGGTTACTGAGAATTTTGTCCGGCATCTGGAATCCGCAGAGAATTTCGAAGTTCGTTAGAGCGATTGTTAGCTCCGGTTTGTGGTTGGCATCTGGATAATTGGTTTGATCAGCGGCATGGAGTTCTCTGGCTTGTTCCTGTCAAAATATAACAAGGATTTTTTCATTAAACTACAAAGATCAAACCCGCGTTGGATGCAACTGCAAAGACAAGCATTTGCCAACAGAGAGCACTTTGAGCAGGAACTGAAGACCGACGCCATCCCTTTCGTGTTGCCCGAGAACATCCGGATGATCCCTGAAGTAGTCTGCCAACGGAATCCGTGCTTCACCTTCTTTCACTTGCGATGGTCCTCTTGCATGCGTGCCCATCCACAACTGAAATTTAAAAACATGAGACATCTCTCATCTTCCTTCACAAACAAACCTCCGCATAAAACTCGTCCTCCTCAATTGTATCCTTTCGCAGCTGGGCCACAGTGCTTTCAGCGCCTTTTCTGCCCCATTGGTAGTGAAGAGCCTTGCAATCGAGCCTCTTCATGACGCTGTTACCTTGCGGATTGAATAGCGAACGATGGCTAAAATAAAAAAAAAGTTTAGAAGGTATTAGACGCCGCTGATAAAACTCACTCGAATAACAGGAGAAGCGTTGACCAATGAGAACAAGAGCGGCTGGAAAGTAGCAGTAGTCGAGTTGATTGGAAGATGATGTGGGCAAAAAGAATGAGCTTTTATAGTATCAGCATCGCTTTTAGTCAAGATGAAATAATGGGTAGGGGACACTTCAGTCCCGGGATGTTTCAGTCCCGAGCTCTACAGCGTTAAGTACCCAGCTCTGCGAGTTAAACCTATGGTGTCCTGTATTGAGCGTTTGTCCCAAACTCTGGGTGAGTTGAGCTAAAATGGGGGCGGATAAACGCATATACCCTCTTCCCTTGTGTCTTAACATAAACTTTGTCTAAGAAAAGGATTAATCCAGGAGGCCTAAAAGATATTTATACATCTTCTCATCTCCTTCTTAAAATAATTTTTTTAAATTTAGCTTGCCAATCTCTCCTGGAATGAAAAGTCGAATTCGCAAAGGTGAATATAACTTTGCGGGGACAGAATGGACTTTAGTTTCTGAAGCAGGTTTTTTTTTTGTTAAAATTTTCTTTTAAAATTTTTTATTTTTTAAAGCAAAGATTTAATTCGTCGTTGTTTAATTACCGACCCAGAACAACGAGTAACTATCGAGGAACTTTTAAATCATAAATGGCTATTACATTATACAAAAAGTCCGACAACACCTTTAACTACACAGAAGTAATGAGTGATCGTGGACAGGCTGTAAATTGGCCTGATTTTTCGGTTTGGAATTTTTTTTGATTTTTGAGGGATTTAGGAGGGTATAAAATTAAATAATTTTGCAAAAAATTTGTAGGAAGAAATGGAACAAGCATTAGCTTCAATGAGAGTTGATGATGTCCATATAAAACATATTAATGATGCACAAAATTCTTTATTGGATAAACGCAGAAGAAAAGCGGCTGCTGGGGGAGGTGTTGAACAAATTGCGGAAGCTGATTAATTTTGGAGAGCAATAATTTCTTTAAAGAAATCTTTAGGTTGTGTTTCTTTTTATTTAATTTTTGCCCAATTTTCACACCTTTTTTGCTGCCATTTTGTGAGTGATTTTTTTTTTTGAATATTTTGTGTTTGTCTAATTTTCGGTTACATATTTCTGTTAACTAAAAATTGTTTTTAATATTTGCAAGTAATTTAATTTTTAAGAAATTTCTTCGGAAGCTCATTTTCGTTTTTTCTTGTTCCCTTACATTAAGAGGAGGGGCAAAAAACATTTTTTTAGTTTTGGGAGAAATCTTCGAATTTTAAAAATTATTTTAAAAATAAATTACTTCTTCAAAACTCTTTTTCCAAAATTCTAATCTCTTTAAAATTCCAGTATTTTTCTAAAAAAAGATTTTCTACGAGTCTTTTAACTCTTCAAAAAAAATTTTTTTAATAAATAAATTTTTATTATCAAAAACCCCAACTATTTATTATCCTTTTCTTCACTTCCTCCTCCAATTACTTCTTTTTTCTCTTTAATTTGAACTTTTCTACAACAATAATTCCTGTATGTAAAGCAAATAAAATTGTTGTAGTTAAACAAGCAATTCCAAAAAATAAAGTTCTGTGAAGTGTTGAATCTGGACGTGATTGTTCTTTCTCATTTTTCTCATCTCTTTTTCAACACGTCCTTCTTCCATTAAACGGCGAGCATTTTCTTTTCGTTTTGCCAAATTGGTTTAGATATTTTCTGTAAAAAATATTTTTAATTGTGTGGGAAGAAAGAAGAGTTTGGAAATGAATTGGCAAAAATAGTATCTTATCAACCTGTACCCCATCAGTTTTTGGTTATGGCCAGTCTTCGACCTTCGTTTTCAGTTCGGTTATAAAAATGGATTTTTCCCCAAATTTAGTCGTAATGCTACTACGTCTACATAGAAATTGTTTGCGTCGTACGTCAGTAAAATAAGAAAAAGGAAGAGGGAAAGCCTTTTCCTGTCGCAAGACGCAAAGCGACTTATGTAATCATAAAAGAATAAATTAATATTAAAAATTAACCTGTTCTCTCAATATTTTGTCATTTAAAGGCATACTAAAAAATTAAATTAAAAAAATCCTTTAAAAAACTTACAATACTTAAATTCGACTCACAAATCGAAACTAAATTTGGGGTAGCAGATAAATGAAGTTGTAATCTATCATTAGGAAGAGGTGTTTTCAATAAAGGAGCCAAATATCCAAAAATAAGAGCATCTAATGAACACGGCCTTTAAATTATTTAAAAAATAAGAATCCAAGACAATTTATTTACTTGTCTCCACAAAAATATTTGTTATCAGAAAGTTTTGCAGAGAGCATATTAAGAGCCTAAAATATTTTTTTAAATAATAAAGACATTTTTGTTTTAATTTAATCATCTACTCATGTTGGTCTTCCAAGGAAATTTTTTTTCAGGAAGAGAAAATGTTAGGAATGTAGCCAAAGGATTTTCTAGATTTTTCAACTACGAAGAAATCTTTTTGACTTTTTATTAGAATTAGAAATTTTCTGATAAAATTTTTTTCTTTAAAGAGTGAAGGGAATATTATAAACATTAAATTTATCCCAAAAAATATTTTCAAGGCTAAATTTCCTCAGACCCCTGGAAATTTTTAAAGGTTTTGACTCAGTTTTAAATTAAAAAACAAAACCTGAACAGCATCCATAGTAATTTGTTGTTGACTTTTTCGTGTACTTTTCACAGCAGCATTGCTTTCGACCTCTTCTTTTCCATATAATATAAACCATAAGGGAAAATTAAATGTTGAGTATAACAATTGTGAATAATTGAATTATATTGTATTTGTCTAACCAAAAAGTTTGAAGCTTAAAAAAATTTTTTTGAAATTTTTTGAAAAAAACCAAAGCAGGACGAATTTTTTGTTTCAAAAGAGCACTGTAAGCATCAAAATCACAAAGTTGACTAGGAACGAGATCATTATCCAAAACAATATCCTAAATTTATTTTGAATAAAGAAGGGTAGAGAAAAGACTAGAAAACGGCCCAATGAATAGAGTGCCGAGCGGTCTAATGACTAGATATCTAGATCTTTAGATCTATAATCTTTACATACTAAAAATAAATAAGACTCAGGCATGCAGAGCAAGGTCACTTTTTGAACTTCTTGGAGTTTCATGATGTATTTTTCTGATCTGTAGGCCCAGATCCCCCAGGTAAGTGGATTCGAAAATTAATTTTTGGCCTAGACTTTTAAAAATCCAATTTAAGAGAAAAAACCTGTTTACTGTTACGCAGAAAATCAACAAACGAGAAAAGTCACAAATAGTTTCCTGCTCTTCAGTAATTAAATAAGGTAGATCACCTAAAATTGTTAAGTTTTTGGAATAATAAATTAAAATTTGCCTGTTGGCGACTTCCAGGCCGAGTTGAATATTCAAATAAAATTGGGGCAGCACAAATTTTGCTGGCTGCCTAAATTAATTTTTAATTTAAAAATAAAATTAAAAAATACCATAAACTGTAAAGATTCTATATCCATTGAAGGCAAACCAAACTCTGCTGGCCAAATAAGAAACATATTTTTAAAATTAATTTTAAAATTTTAAAATTTTTAATAAAGGATTTAGTAATATTTTGTGGAATTGTACGTTCGAATTGTTGGTCAAATAAAGTTTACATTTGACATTCTGAAGAAAATAAAGAAGAAGAGACGAGAATAAATGAGAGAGAATGATAAATTTGCAGAGAAAATAGTATTTAGAGGCTTTGTCGCTTGTAATTTTTTGAGAATCTAGATCATTTTGATTCAATTGTGAGATGATGTAGTATCTCTATTGGGACTTTCGAATCATATTAATTTTAGGCTCAAATCGGCTTTTACTCCGAATCGCCCCTGAATTTTTTCATTTCTCAAAAAAATTGGCATTAAATTTGGCATTTTGTTAATAACTTTGCCGCTAAATTTTTTTGATTAAAAATGGCTTTAAATTTTTAAAAATTTTGTTAATTTAATTTCTTTTAAAGATAAATTTAATTTTTCTATTATTTTGTTCCTCTGTTAAAAATTTCCTTTTTTGTTATTAATGCAAACTGCGCGCATTGAATTAGACACAACTTTTGGTTCAGGAAAGTTAAGCATTCCTTCACAGCGTGGTGCAATTCCGAAACATTCAACGCTAAAAGTTTTCTTTTCTTGTTTATTTACACTTTTATTTATTTAAGGACCTGATTGGAACGACGAACGTATTCCTTTAGAACAATCAACTATATGTGACGAATTTGAAAGGATGTCTTCTATCTCAAATAATGAACCAAATGTAAATATTTTTTATAAAAAGGGGAAGGGGGATTTAATTGATTTTCTTTGTCCACACTTTTTTCTCTTATAAATTACGACGGAATTTTTATAGAAAAATTGTTTAAATTTGTTTTCGATTTTCTATGCATACTGATTTTTAATTTTGACTTTTTCCTGGCTCCCAATTTATTGATCTCTCTGGTTCAAGGTCAAGAATTTTGCCATAGTTGGTAATTAATTTTGTCTTTTTAGGCTTTTCTTTAGCTAGATATCGATTTTTTCTAAATTTGGTAAACTATCTTTACTCTAAAACCTCCTTTGCCCTCTTCTCAATACGATTTAATAAGAATTATTTTTAGAAACCTGACCTGTCCGAAAGGAATTTCTCTCAAATTATATTCAAATTGAATTTGACAAAAACGGCAGTCTTCTGAAGGTTAATTTTTTTAAAGAAATTTTCAAAAATTTTTTTTTTAAGGACGTAACGAATTTTAGCAATGTAAATATTCCAGACCAAACCCCGTGACCTTTCAAATAATGGACTAAATAGGAAAACCTAAATTTGACACGCAACATTTAGACCAATACTTCTGCTTCTGACACGGATTCTTTGTTTTTTTTTAAATTTTTTAAAATTGTTTTATTTTAGGTCTCATTAACTCGTAAAAGTCTTCTTGGAATTGAACAAGACAAAAACAATTTTAAATTTTGGTTATGTTTCTATTGGGGAATCGTTGACTTTAAAACAAAAAATTTGGAATTGTGACAATGAACAAATGAAAATAAATGCAGTATTTTGGTTGATGAAAGTTTGGAA
>SMMG02000348.1:0-24812 GCA_005393395.2 Gossypium australe
AATGTATTTGATAATTTCTACGTTTTCGTAATCGTCGCTTTGTATACTTCAAAACCCATGCTTCAATTTTGTGAATTGATAAATATTTTGTAATGTGCCATTGATGAACATGTGAGTGTTTGGATGTTTGATAGTGAAATGTGAATTATATGTGATAGATTAACATAGTTTGTTTTTGGAGTTTGATGATTTTAGGTAATTGGACTTAATTGAGAACATGAAATTTTGAAGGACTAAATTGTGAAATAAATGAAATGTATGGACTCATATGAGCATGAGTGAAATTCCGCTATGCATGGGTAACTTGAAATTATGTGTATTTTGAATTTTTTGAAATAGGGACTAAAATTTCAAAATGTGAAAATGTGAAGGCTAATTTGCAAATTGCCCTAATATGTGTTTTTGGATTGAATTGATGTTTTGGTGAATGAAAGGGTTAAATTTGAATATGTATAGATCAAGAACTGAAAAAACGGACTTAGATGGGAAAATCAAAAATAGTTGAATAGCCGTCCATTTTCGTTCCTCCTTATACAATGTAAGTCGATATACAAAAAAAAATGTATTTGATAATTCTACGTTTTCGTAATCGTCGTTTTGTATACTTCAAAACCCGTGCTTCAATTTTGTGAATTGATAAATATTTTGTAATGTGTCATTGATGAACATGTGAGTTTTTGGATGTTTGACGGTGAAATGTGAATTATATGTGATAGAATAACATAGTTTGTCTTTGGAGTTTTGATGATTTTAGGTAATTTGGACTAAATTGAGAACATGAAATTTTGACGGACTAAATTATGAAATAAATGAAATGTATGGACTCATATGAGCATGAGTAAAATTCAGCTATGCATGGGTAACTTGAAATTATGTGTAATTTCTAATTTGTGAAATAGGCACTAAAATTTCAAAATGTGAAAATGTTTGGGCTAATTTGTAAATTGCTCTAAATATGTGTTTTTGAATTAAATTGAATGTTTTGGTGAATAAAAGGGTTAAATTTGAATATGATAGATCAAGAACCGAAAAAAACGGACTTAGATCGTGGAAATCAGAAATAGTTGAAGAGTCGTCCATTTCCGTTCCTCCTATACAATGTAAGTCGATATACAAAAAAATGTATTTGATAATTTCTGCGTTTTCGTCATCGTGCTTTGTATACTTCAAAACCATGCTTCAATTTTGTGAATTGATGAATATTTGTAATGTGCCATTAATGAACATGTGAGTTTTTGGATGTTTGATGGTGAAATGTGAATTATATGTGATAGATTAACATAGTTTGTCTTTGGAGTTTTTGATGATTTTAGGTAATTTTGACTAAATTGAGAACATGAAATTTTGAAGGACAAAATTGTGAAATAAATGAAATGTATGGACTCATATGAGCATGAGTAAAATTCCGCTATGCATGGGTAACTTGAAATTACGTGTATTTTGTAATTTTTTAAAATAGGGACTAAAATTTCAAAATGTGAAATGTGAAGGGTAATTTGCAAATTGCCCTAAATATGTGTTTTTGGATTGAATTGAATGTTTTGGTGAATAAAAGGGTTAAATTTGAATATGTATAGATTAGAACCGAAAAAACGGACTTAGATCGTGGAAAATCAAAAATAGTTGAAAAGCCGTCCATTTTCGTTCCTCCAATACGAGGGTCGATATACAAAGAAATGTATTCATAATTTCTAACGTTTTCATAATCGTTGCTTTGTATACTTCAAAACCAATGCTTCAATTTTGTGAATTCATGAATATTTTGTAATGTGCCATTGATGAACATGTGAATTTTGGATGTTTGATGGTGAATTGTGAATTATATGTGATAGATTAATATAGTTTGTCTTTGGAGTTTTGATGATTTTAGGTAATTTTGACTAAATTGAGAACATGAAATTTGAAGGACTAAATTGTGAAATAAATGAAATGTATGGACTCATATGAGCATGAGTAAAATTCGGCTATGCATGGGTAACTTGAAATTATGTGTATTTTGTAATTTTGTGAAATAGGGACTAAAATTTCAAAATGTGAAAATGTTTGGGCTAATTTGTAAATTGCTCTAAATATGTGTTTTTGAATTGAATTGAATGTTTTGGTGAATAAAAGGGTTAAATTTGAATATGTATAGATCAAGAACCGAAAAAAACGGACTTAGATCGTGGAAAATCAGAAATAGTTGAAGAGTCGTCCATTTTCGTTCCTCCTATACAATGTAAGTCGATATACAAAAAATGTATTTGATAATTTCTGCGTTTTCGTAATCGTTGCTTTGTATACTTCAAAAACCCATGCTTCAATTTTGTGAATTGATGAATATTTTGTAATGTGCCATTGATGAACATGTGAGTTTTTGGATGTTTGATGGTTGAAATGTGAATTATATGTGATAGATTAACATAGTTTGTCTTTGGAGTTTTGATGATTTTAGGTAATTTGCACTAAATTGAGAACATGAAATTTTGAAGGACTAAATTGTGAAATAAATGAAAATGTATGGACTCATATGAGCATGAGTAAAATTCGGCTATGCATGGGTAACTTGAAATTATGTGTATTTTGTAATTTGTGAAATAGGGACTAAAATTTCAAAATGTGAAAATTTGGGCTAATTTGTAAATTGCTCTAAATATGTGTTTTTGAATTGAATTGAATGTTTTGCTGAATAAAAGGGTTTTTGAATATGTATAGATCAAGAACCGAAAAAAACGGACTTAGATCGTGGAAAATCAAAATAGTTGAAGAGCCGTCCATTTTCGTTCCTCCTATACAATGTAAGTCGATATACAAAAAATGTATTTGATATTTCTGCGTTTCGTAATCGTTGCTTTGTATACTTCAAAACCCATGCTTCAATTTTGTGAATTGATGAATATTTTGTAAGGTGCCATTGATGAACATGTGAGTTTTGGATGTTTGATGGTGAAATGTGAATTATATGTGATAGATTAACATAGTTTGTCTTTGGAGTTTTGATGATTTTAGGTAATTTGGACTAAATTGAGAACATGAAATTTTGAAGGACTAAATTGTGAAATATGAAATGTATGGACTCAGAGCATGAGTAAAATTCGGGCTATGCGGGTAACTTGAAATTATGTGTATTTTGTAATTTTGTGAATAGGGACTAAAATTTCAAATGTGAAAAGTTTTGGGCTAATTTGTAAATTGCTCTAAATATGTGTTTCTAAATGGAATTGAATGTTTTGGTGAATAAAAGGGTTAAATTTGAATATGTATAGATCAAGAACTGAAAAAAAGGACTTAGAACGTGGAAAATCAAAAATAGTTGAAGAGCCGTCCATTTTCGTTCCTCCTATACGATGTAAGTCGATATACAAAAAAATGTATTTGATAATTTCTACGTTTTCGTAATCGTCGCTTTGTATACTTCAAACCCATGCTTCAATTTTTTGAATTGATAAATATTTGTAATGTGCCATTGATGAACATGTGAGTTTTTGGATGGTTGATAGTGAAATGTGAATTATATGTGATAGATTAACATAGTTTGTTTTTGGAGTTTTGATGATTTTAGGTAATTTGGACTTAATTGAGAACATGAAATTTTGAAGGACTAAATTGTGAAATAAATGAAATGTATGGACTCATATGAGCATGAGTAAATTCCGCTATGCATGGGTAACTTGAAATTATGTGTATTTTGTATTTTTTGAAATAGGGACTAAAATTTCAAAATGTGAAAATGTGAAGGCTAATTTGCAAATTGCTCTAAATATGTGTTTTTGGATTGAATTGAATGTTTTGGTGAATGAAAGGGTTAAATTGAATATGTATAGATCAAGAACTGAAAAAAATGGACTTAGATCGTGGAAAATCAAAAATAGTTGAATAGCCGTCCATTTCGTTCCTCCTATACAATGTAAGGTCGATATACAAAAAAATGTATTTGATAATTTCTACGTTTTCGTAATCGTCGCTTTGTATACTTCAAAACCCGTGCTTCAATTTTGTGAATTGATATTTTTGTAATGTGCCATTGATGAACATGTGAGTTTTTGGATGTTTGATGGTGAAATGTGAATTTATGTGATAGATTAACATAGTTTGTCTTTGGAGTTTTGATGATTTTAGGTAATTTGGACTAAATTGAGAACATGAAATTTTGAAGGACTAAATTGTGAAATAAATGAAATGTATGGACTCATATGAGCATGAGTAAAATTCCGCTATGCATGGGTAACTTGAAATTATGTGTATTTTGTAATTTTTTGAAATAGGGACTAAAATTTCAAATGTGAAAATGTGAAGGCTAATTTGCAAATTGCCCTAAATATGTGTTTTTGGATTGAATTGAATGTTTTGGTGAATAAAAGGGTTAAATTTGAATATGTATAGATCAAGAACCGAAAAAAACGGACTTAGATAATGGAAAATCAAAAATAGTTGAATAGCCATCCATTTTCGTTCCTCCTATACGAGGTAAGTCGATATACAAGAAATGTATTTCATAATTTCTACCTTTTCATAATCGTTGCTTTGTATACTTCAAAACCAATGCTTCAATTTTGTGAATTGATGAATATTTTGTAATGTGCCATTGATGAACATGTGAGTTTTTGGATGTTTGATGGTGAAATGTGAATTATATGTGATAGATTAACATAGTTTGTCTTTGGAGTTTTGATCATTTAGGTAATTTGGACTAAATTGAGAACATGAAATTTTGAAGGACTAAATTGTGAAATAAATAAATGTATGGACTCATGAGCATGAGTAAAATTCGGCTATGCATGGGTAACTTGAAATTATGTGTATTTTGTAATTTTGTGAAATAGGGACTAAAATTTCAAAATGTGAAATGTGAAGGCTAATTTGGAAATTGCCCTAAATATGTGTTTTTGAATTGAATTGAATGTTTTGGTGAATAAAAGGGTTAAATTTGAATATGTATAGATCAAGAACCGAAAAAAACGGACTTAGATCGTGGAAAATCAATAATAGTTGAAGAGCCGTCCATTTTCGTTCCTTTGTAAGTCGATATACAAAAAAATGTATTTGATAATTTCTGCGTTTTCGTCGTCGTTGCTTTGTATACTTCAAAACCCATGCTTCAATTTTGTGAATTGATGAATATTTGTAATGTGCCATTAATGAACAGTGAGTTTTTGGATGTTTGATGGTGAAATGTGAATTATATGTGATAGATTAACATAGTTTGTCTTTGGAGTTTTGATGATTTTAGGTAATTTTGACTAAATGAGAACATGAAATTTTGATGGACAAAATTGTGAAAAAATGAAATGTATAGACTCATATGAGCATGAGTAAAGTTCCGCTATGCATGGGTAACTTGAAATTATGTGTATTTTGTAATTTTTTGAAATAGGGACTAAAATTTCAAAATGTGAAAATGTGAAGGCTAATTTGCAAATTGCCCTAAATATGTGTTTTTGGATTGAATTGAATGTTTTGGTGAATAAAAGGGTTAAATTTGAATATGTATAGATTAAGAACCGAAAAAAAACGGACTTAGATCGTGGAAAATCAAAATAGTTGAAGAGCCGTCCATTTTCGTTCCTCCTATACAATGTAAGTCGATATACAAAAAATGTATTTGATAATTTCTGCGTTTTCGTAATCGTTGCTTTGTATACTTCAAAACCCATGCTTCAATTTTGTGAATTGATGAATATTTTGTAAGGTGCCATTGATGAACATGTGAGTTTTTGGATGTTTGATGGTGAAATGTGAATTATATGTGATAGATTAACATAGTTTGTCTTTGGAGTTTTGATGATTTTAGGTAATTTGGACTAAATTGAGAACATGAAATTTTGAAGGACTAAATTGTGAAATAAATGAAATGTATGGACTCAGATGAGCATGAGTAAAATTCGGCTATGCATGGGTAACTTGAAATTATGTGTATTTTGTAATTTTGTGAAATAGGGACTAAAATTTCAAAATGTGAAAATGTTTGGGCTAATTTGTAAATTGCTCTAAATATGTGTTTCTAATTGAATTGAATGTTTTGGTGAATAAAAGGGTTAAATTTGAATATGTATAGATCAAGAACTGAAAAAAGGACTTAGAACGTGGAAAATCAAAAATAGTTGAAGAGCCGTCCATTTTCGTTCCTCCTATACGATGTAAGTCGATATACAAAAAAATGTATTTGATAATTTCTACGTTTTCGTAATCGTCGCTTTGTATACTTCAAAACCCATGCTTCAATTTTTTGAATTGATAAATATTTTGTAATGTGCCATTGATGACATGTGAGTTTTTTGGATGGTTGATAGTGAAATGTGAATTATATGTGATAGATTAACATAGTTTGTTTTTGGAGTTTTGATGATTTTAGGTAATTTGGACTTAATTGAGAACATGAAATTTTGAAGGACTAAATTGTGAAATAAATGAAATGTATGGACTCATATGAGCATGAGTGAAATTCGCTATGCATGGGTAACTTGAAATTATGTGTATTTTGTAATTTTTTGAAATGGGACTAAAATTTCAAAATGTGAAAATGTGGCTAATTTGCAAATTGCTCTAAATGTGTTTTTGGATTGAATTGAATTTTTGGTGAATGAAAGGGTTAAATTTGAATATGTATAGATCAAGAACTGAAAAAAATGGACTTAGATCGTGGAAAATCAAAAATAGTTGAATAGCCGTCCATTTTCGTTCCTCCTATACAATGTAAGTCGATATACAAAAAAAATGTATTTGATAATTTCTACGTTTTCGTAATCGTCGCTTTATACTTCAAAACCCGTGCTTCAATTTTGTGAATTGATAAATATTTTGTGATGTGCCATTGATGAACATGTGAGTTTTTGGATGTTTGATGAAATGTGAATTATATGTGATAGATTAACATAGTTTGTCTTTGGAGTTTTGATGATTTAGGTAATTTGGACTAAATTGAGAACATGAAATTTTGAAGGACTAAATTGTGAAATAAATGAAATGTATGGACTCATATGAGCATGAGTAAAATTCGCTATGCATGGGTAACTTGAAATTATGTGTATTTTGTAATTTTTTGAAATAGGGACTAAAATTTCAAAATGTGAAAATGTGAAGGCTAATTTGCAAATTGCCCTAAATATGTGTTTTTGGATTGAATTGAATGTTTTGGTGAATAAAAGGGTTAAATTTGAATATGTATAGATCAAGAACCGAAAAAAACGGACTTAGATCGTGGAAAATCAAAATAGTTGAATAGCCATCCATTTTCGTTCCTCCTATACGAGGTAAGTCGATATACAAAAAATGTATTCATAATTTCTTTTTCATAATCGTTGCTTTGTATACTTCAAAACCAATGCTTCAATTTTGTGAATTGATGAATATTTTGTAATGTGCCATTGATGAACATGTGAGTTTTTGGATGTTTGATGGTGAAATGTGAATTATATGTGATAGATTAACATAGTTTGTCTTTGGAGTTTTGATGATTTTAGGTAATTTGGACTAAATTGAGAACATGAAATTTTGAAGGACTAAATTGTGAAATAAATGAAAATGTATGGACTCATATGAGCATGAGTAAAATTCGGCTATGCATGGGTAACTTGAAATTATGTGTATTTTGTAATTTTGTGAAATAGGGACTAAAATTTCAAAATGTGAAAATGTGAAGGCTAATTTGTAAATTGCCCTAAATATGTGTTTTTGAATTGAATTGAATGTTTTGGTGAATAAAAGGGTTAAATTTGAATATGTATAGATCAAGAACCGAAAAAACGGACTTAGATCGTGGAAAATCAAAATAGTTGAAGAGCCGTCCATTTTCGTTCCTTTGTAAGTCGATATACAAAAAAATGTATTTGATAATTTCTGCGTTTTCGTCGTCGTTGCTTTGTATACTTCAAAACCCATGCTTCAATTTTGTGAATTGATGAATATTTTGTAATGTGCCATTAATGAACATGTGAGTTTTTGGATGTTTGATGGTGAAATGTGAATTATATGTGATAGATTAACATAGTTTGTCTTTGGAGTTTTGATGATTTTAGGTAATTTTGACTAAATTGAGAACATGAAATTTTGAAGGACAAAATTGTGAAAAAATGAAATGTATGGACTCATATGAGCATGAGTAAAATTCGCTATGCATGGGTAACTTGAAATTATGTGTATTTTGTAATTTTTGAAATAGGGACTAAAATTTCAAAATGTGAAAATGTGAAGGCTAATTTGCAAATTGCCCTAAATATGTGTTTTTGGATTGAATTGAATGTTTTGGTGAATAAAAGGGTTAAATTTGAATATGTATAGATTAAGAACCGAAAAAAACGGACTTAGATCGTGGAAAATCAAAATAGTTGAATAGCCGTCCATTTTCGTTCCTCCAATACGTGGTAAGTCGATATACAAAGAAATGTATTTCATAATTTCTAAGTTTTCATAATCGTTGCTTTGTATACTTCAAAACCAATGCTTCAATTTTGTGAATTGATGAATATTTTGTAATGTGCCATTGATGAACATGTGAATTTTTGGATGTTTGATGGTGAAATGTGAATTATATGTGATAGATTAACATAGTTTGTCTTTGGAGTTTTGATGATTTTAGGTAATTTTGACTAAATTGAGAACATGAAATTTTGAAGGACTAAATTGTGAAATAAATGAAATGTATGGACTCATATGAGCATGAGTAAAATTCCGCTATGCATGGGTAACTTGAAATTATGTGTATTTTGTAATTTGTGAAATAGGGACTAAAATTTCAAAATGTGAAAATGTTTGGGCTAATTTGTAAATTGCTCTAAATATGTGTTTTTGAATTGAATTGAATGTTTTGGTGAATAAAAGGGTTAAATTTGAATATGTATAGATCAAGAACCGAAAAAAACGGACTTAGATCGTGGAAAATCAGAAATAGTTGAAGAGTCGTCCATTTTCGTTCCTCCTATACAATGTAAGTCGATATACAAAAAAATGTATTTGATAATTTCTGCGTTTTCGTAATCGTTGCTTTGTATACTTCAAAACCCATGCTTCAATTTTGTGAATTGATGAATATTTTGTAATGTGCCATTGATGAACATGTGAGTTTTTGGATGTTTGATGGTGAAATGTGAATTATATGTGATAGATTAACATAGTTTGTCTTTGGTGTTTTGATGATTTTAGGTAATTTGCACTAAATTGAGAACATGAAATTTTGAAGGACTAAATTGTGAAATAAATGAAATGTATGGACTCATATGAGCATGAGTAAAATTCGGCTATGCATGGGTAACTTGAAATTATGTGTATTTTGTAATTTTGTGAAATAGGGACTAAAATTTCAAAATGTGAAAATGTTTGGGCTAATTTGTAAATTGCTCTAAATATGTGTTTTTGAATTGAATTGAATGTTTTGGTGAATAAAAGGGTTAAATTTGAATATGTATAGATCAAGAACCGAAAAAAAACGGACTTAGATCGTGGAAAATCAAAAATAGTTGAAGAGCCGTCCATTTTCGTTCCTCCTATACAATGTAAGTCGATATACAAAAAAATGTATTTGATAATTTCTGCGTTTTCGTATCGTTGCTTTGTATACTTCAAAACCCATGCTTCAATTTTGTGAATTGATGAATATTTTGTAATGTGCCATTATGAACATGTGAGTTTTTGGATGTTTGATGGTGAAATGTGAATTATATGTGATAGATTAACATAGTTTGTCTTTGGAGTTTTGATGATTTTAGGTAATTTGACTAAATTGAGAACATGAAATTTTGAAGGACAAATTGTGAAATAAATGAAATGTATGGACTCATATGAGCATGAGTAAAATTCGCTATGCATGGGTAACTTGAAATTATGTGTATTTTGTAATTTTTGAAATAGGGACTAAAATTTCAAAATGTAAAATGTGGGGCTAATTTGTAAATTGCTCTAAATATGTGTTTGAATTGAATTGAATGTTTTGGTGAATAAAAGGGTTAAATTTGAATATGTATAGATCAAGAACCGAAAAAAACGGACTTAGATCGTGGAAAATCAAAATAGTTGAAGAGCCGTCCATTTTCGTTCCTCCTATGCAGTAAGTCGATATACAAAAAAATGTATTTGATAATTTCTACGTTTTCGTAATCGTTGCTTTGTATACTTCAAAACCCATGCTTCAATTTTGTGAATTGATGAATATTTTGTAATGTGCCATTGATGAACATGTGAGTTTTTGGATGTTTGATGGTGAAATGTGAATTATATGTGATAGATTAACATAGTTTGTCTTTGGAGTTTTGATGATTTTAGGTAATTTGGACTAAATTGAGAACATGAAATTTTGAAGGACTAAATTGTGAAATAAATGAAATGTATGGACTCATATGAGCATGAGTAAAATTCGGCTATGCATGGGTAACTTGAAATTATGTGTATTTTGTAATTTTGTGAAATAGGGACTAAAATTTCAAAATGTGAAAATGTTTGGGCTAATTTGTAAATTGCTCTAAATATGTGTTTTTGAATTGAATGAATGTTTTGGTGAATAAAAGGGTTAAATTTGAATATGTATAGATCAAGAACTGAAAAAAACGGACTTAGATCGTGGAAAATCAAAAATAGTTGAAGAGCCGTCCATTTTCGTTCCTCCTATACAATGTAAGTCGATATACAAAAAAATGTATTTGATAATTTCTGCGTTTTCGTAATCGTTGCTTTGTAACTTCAAAACCCATGCTTCAATTTTGTGAATTGATGAATATTTTGTAATGTGCCATTGATGAACATGTGAGTTTTTGGATGTTTGATGGTGAAATGTGAATTATATGTGATAGAAACATAGTTTGTCTTTGGAGTTTTGATGATTTTAGGTAATTTGGACTAAATTGAGAACATGAAATTTTGAAGGACTAAATTGTGAAATAAATGAAATGTATGGACTCATATGAGCATGAGTAAAATTCGGCTATGCATGGGTAACTTGAAATTATGTGTATTTGTAATTTTGTGAAATAGGGACTAAAATTTCAAAATGTGAAAATGTTTGGGCTAATTTGTAAATTGCTCTAAATATGTGTTTTTGAATTGAATTGAATGTTTTGGTGAATAAAAGGGTTAAATTTGAATATGTATAGATCAAGAACCGAAAAAAACGGACTTAGATCGTGGAAAATCAAAAATAGTTGAAGAGCCGTCCATTTTCGTTCCTCCTATACAATGTAAGTCGATATACAAAAAATGTATTTGATAATTTCTACGTTTTCGTAATCGTTGCTTTGTATACTTCAAAACCCATGCTTCAATTTTGTGAATTGATAATATTTTGTAATGTGCCATTGATGAACATGTGAGTTTTGGATGTTTGATGTGAAATGTGAATTATATGTGATAGATTAACATAGTTTGTTTTGGAGTTTTGATGATTTTAGGTAATTTGGACTAAATTGAGAACATGAAATTTTGAAGGACTAAATTGTGAAATAAATGAAATGTATGGACTCATATGAGCATGAGTAAAATTCCGCTATGCATGGGTAACTTGAAATTATGTGTATTTTGTAATTTTTTGAAATAGGGACTAAAATTTCAAAATGTGAAAATGTGAAGGCTAATTTGCAAATTGCCCTAAATATGTGTTTTTGGATTGAATTGAATGTTTTGGTGAATAAAGGGTTAAATTTGAATATGTATAGATCAAGAACCGAAAAAAACGGACTTAGATCGTGGAAAATCAAAAATAGTTGAATAGCCGTCCATTTTCGTTCCTCCATACGAGTAAGTCGATATACAAAAAAATGTATTTCATAATTTCTAAGTTTTCGTAATCGTTGCTTTGTATACTTCAAAACCAATGCTTCAATTTTGTGAATTGATAATATTTTGTAATGTGCCATTGATGAACATGTGAGTTTTTGGATGTTTGATGGTGAAATGTGAATTATATGTGATAGATTAACATAGTTTGTCTTTGGAGTTTTGATGATTTTAGGTAATTTTGACTAAATTGAGAACATGAAATTTTGAAGGACTAAATTGTGAAATAAATGAAATGTATGGACTCATATGAGCATGAGTAAAATTCGCTATGCATGGGTAACTTGAAATTATGTGTATTTTGTAATTTTGTGAAATAGGGACTAAAATTTCAAAATGTGAAAATGTTTGGGCTAATTTGTAAATTGCTCTAAATATGTGTTTTTGAATTGAATTGAATGTTTTGGTGAATAAAAGGGTTAAATTTGAATATGTATAGATCAAGAACCGAAAAAAACGGACTTAGATCGTGGAAAATCAAAAATAGTTGAAGAGCCGTCCATTTTCGTTCCTTATGTAAGTCGATATACAAAAAAATGTATTTGATAATTTCTGCGTTTTCGTAATCGTTGCTTTGTATACTTCAAAACCCATGCTTCAATTTTGTGAATTGATGAATATTTTGTAATGTGCCATTGATGAACATGTGAGTTTTGGATGTTTGATGGTGAAATGTGAATTATATGTGATAGATTAACATAGTTTGTCTTTGGAGTTTTGATGATTTTAGGTAATTTGGACTAAATTGAGAACATGAAATTTTGAAGGACTAAATTGTGAAATAAATGAAATGTATGGACTCATATGAGCATGAGTAAATTCGCTATGCATGGGTAACTTGAAATTATGTGTATTTTGTAATTTTTGAAATAGGGACTAAAATTTCAAAATGTGAAAATGTGGGCTAATTTGTAAATTGCTCTAAATATGTGTTTTTGAATTGAATTGAATGTTTTGTGAATAAAAGGGTTAAATTTGAATTTGTATAGATCAAGAACCGAAAAAAACGGACTTAGATCGTGGAAAATCAAAAATAGTTGAAGAGCCGTCCATTTTCGTTCCTCCTATACAATGTAAGTCGATATACAAAAAAATGTATTTGAAAATTTCTACGTTTTCGTAATCGTTGCTTTGTATACTTCAAAACCCATGCTTCAATTTTGTGAATTGATGAATATTTTGTAATGTGCCATTGATGAACATGTGAGTTTTTGGATGTTTGATGGTGAAATGTGAATTATATGTGATAGATTAACATAGTTTGTCTTTGGAGTTTTGATGATTTTAGGTAATTTGGACTAAATTGAGAACATGAAATTTTGAAGGACTAAATTGTGAAATAAATGAAATGTATGGACTCATATGAGCATGAGTAAAATTCGGCTATGCATGGGTAACTTGAAATTATGTGTATTTTGTAATTTTGTGAAATAGGGACTAAAATTTCAAAATGTGAAAATGTTTGGGCTAATTTGTAAATTGCTCTAAATATGTGTTTTTGAATTAATTGAATGTTTTGGTGAATAAAAGGGTTAAATTTGAATATGTATAGATCAAGAACCGAAAAAAAGGACTTAGATCGTGGAAAATCAAAATAGTTGAAGAGCCGTCCATTTTCGTTCCTCCTATACGATGTAAGTCGATATACAAAAAAATGTATTTGATAATTTCTACGTTTTCGTAATCGTCGCTTTGTATACTTCAAAACCCATGCTTCAATTTTTGAATTGATAATATTTTGTAATGTGCCATTGATGAACATGTGAGTTTTTGGATGGTTGATGGTGAAATGTGAATTATATGTGATAGATTAACATAGTTTGTTTTGGAGTTTTGATGATTTTAGGTAATTTGACTAAATTGAGAACATGAAATTTTGAAGGACTAAATTGTGAAATAAATGAAATGTATGGACTCATATGAGCATGAGTAAATTCCGCTATGCATGGGTAACTTGAAATTATGTGTATTTTGTAATTTTTTGAAATAGGGACTAAAATTTCAAAATGTGAAAATGTGAAGGCTAATTTGCAAATTGCTCTAAATATGTGTTTTTGATTGAATTGAATGTTTTGGTGAATAAAAGGGTTAAATTTGAATATGTATAGATCAAGAACTGAAAAAAACGGACTTAGATCGTGGAAAATCAAAAATAGTTGAATAGCCGTCCATTTTCGTTCCTCCTATACAATGTAAGTCGATATACAAAAAAATGTATTTGATAATTTCTACGTTTTCGTAATCGTCGCTTTGTATACTTCAAAACCCATGCTTCAATTTTGTGAATTGATAAATATTTTGTAATGTGCCATTGATGAACATGTGAGTTTTTGGATGTTTGATGGTGAAATGTGAATTATATGTGATAGATTAACATAGTTTGTCTTTGGAGTTTTGATGATTTTAGGTAATTGGACTAAATTGAGAACATGAAATTTTGAAGGACTAAATTGTGAAATAAATGAAATGTATGGACTCATATGAGCATGAGTAAAATTCCGCTATGCATGGGTAACTTGAAATTATGTGTATTTTGTAATTTTTTGAAATAGGGACTAAAATTTCAAAATGTGAAAATGTGAAGGCTAATTTGCAAATTGCCCTAAATATGTGTTTTTGGATTGAATTGAATGTTTTGGTGAATAAAAGGGTTAAATTTGAATATGTATAGATCAAGAACCGAAAAAAACGGACTTAGATCGTGGAAAATCAAAAATAGTTGAAGAGCCGTCCATTTTCGTTCCTCCTATACGGGGTTAGTCGATATACAAAGAAATGTATTTCATAATTTCTACGTTTTCATAATCGTTGCTTTGTATACTTCAAAACCCATGCTTCAATTTTGTGAACTGATGAATATTTTGTAATGTGCCATTGATGAACATGTGAGTTTTTGGATGTTTGATGGTGAAATGTGAATTATATGTGATAGATTAACATAGTTTGTCTTTGGAGTTTTGATGATTTTAGGTAATTTGGACTAAATTGAGAACATGAAATTTTGAAGGACTAAATTGTGAAATAAATGAAATGTATGGACTCAGATGAGCATGAGTAAAATTCGGCTATGCATGGGTAACTTGAAATTATGTGTATTTTGTAATTTTGTGAAATAGGGACTAAAATTTCAAAATGTGAAAATGTTTGGGCTAATTTGTAAATTGCTCTAAATATGTGTTTCTAAATTGAATTGAATGTTTTGGTGAATAAAAGGGTTAAATTTGAATATGTATAGATCAAGAACTGAAAAAAAGGACTTAGAACGTGGAAAATCAAAAATAGTTGAAGAGCCGTCCATTTTCGTTCCTCCTATACGATGTAAGTCGATATACAAAAAAATGTATTTGATAATTTCTACGTTTTCGTAATCGTCGCTTTGTATACTTCAAAACCCATGCTTCAATTTTTGAATTGATAAATATTTTGTAATGTGCCATTGATGAACATGTGAGTTTTTGGATGTTGATGGTGAAATGTGAATTATATGTGATAGATTAACATAGTTTGTTTTGGAGTTTTGATGATTTTAGGTAATTTGGACTAAATTGAGAACATGAAATTTTGAAGGACTAAATTGTGAAATAAATGAAATGTATGGACTCATATGAGCATGAGTGAAATTCCGCTATGCATGGGTAACTTGAAATTATGTGTATTTTGTAATTTTTTGAAATAGGGACTAAAATTTCAAAATGTGAAAATGTGAAGGCTAATTTGCAAATTGCTCTAAATATGTGTTTTTGGATTGAATTGAATGTTTTGGTGAATGAAAGGGTTAAATTTGAATATGTATAGATCAAGAACTGAAAAAAATGGACTTAGATCGTGGAAAATCAAAAATAGTTGAATAGCCGTCCATTTTCGTTCCTCCTATACAATGTAAGTCGATATACAAAAAAAATGTATTTGATAATTTCTACGTTTTCGTAATCGTCGCTTTGTATACTTCAAAACCCGTGCTTCAATTTTGTGAATTGATAAATATTTTGTAATGTGCCATTGATGAACATGTGAGTTTTTGGATGTTTGATGGTGAAATGTGAATTATATGTGATAGATTAACATAGTTTGTTTTGGAGTTTTGATGATTTTAGGTAATTTGGACTAAATTGAGAACATGAAATTTGAAGGACTAAATTGTGAAATAAATGAAATGTATGGACTCATATGAGCATGAGTAAATTCCGCTATGCATGGGTAACTTGAAATTATGTGTATTTTGTAATTTTTTGAAATAGGGACTAAAATTTCAAAATGTGAAAATGTGAAGGCTAATTTGCAAATTGCCCTAAATATGTGTTTTTGGATTGAATTGAATGTTTTGGTGAATAAAAGGGTTAAATTTGAATATGTATAGATCAAGAACCGAAAAAAACGGACTTAGATAATGGAAAATCAAAAATAGTTGAATAGCCATCCATTTTCGTTCCTCCTATACGAGGTAAGTCGATATACAAAGAAATGTATTTCATAATTTCTACCTTTTCATAATCGTTGCTTTGTATACTTCAAAACCAATGCTTCAATTTTGTGAATTGATGAATATTTTGTAATGTGCCATTGATGAACATGTGAGTTTTTGGATGTTTGATGGTGAAATGTGAATTATATGTGATAGATTAACATAGTTTGTCTTTGGAGTTTTGATGATTTTAGGTAATTTGGACTAAATTGAGAACATGAAATTTTGAAGGACTAAATTGTGAAATAAATAAAATGTATGGACTCATATGAGCATGAGTAAAATTCGGCTATGCATGGGTAACTTGAAATTATGTGTATTTTGTAATTTTGTGAAATAGGGACTAAAATTTCAAAATGTGAAAATGTGAAGGCTAATTTGGAAATTGCCCTAAATATGTGTTTTTGAATTGAATTGAATGTTTTGGTGAATAAAAGGGTTAAATTTGAATATGTATAGATCAAGAACCGAAAAAAACGGACTTAGATCGTGGAAAATCAATAATAGTTGAAGAGCCGTCCATTTTCGTTCCTTTGTAAGTCGATATACAAAAAAATGTATTTGATAATTTCTGCGTTTTCGTCGTCGTTGCTTTGTATACTTCAAAACCCATGCTTCAATTTTGTGAACTGATGAATATTTTGTAATGTGCCATTAATGAACATGTGAGTTTTTGGATGTTTGATGGTGAAATGTGAATTATATGTGATAGATTAACATAGTTTGTCTTTGGAGTTTTGATGATTTTAGGTAATTTTGACTAAATTGAGAACATGAAATTTTGATGGACAAAATTGTGAAAAAATGAAATGTATAGACTCATATGAGCATGAGTAAAATTCCGCTATGCATGGGTAACTTGAAATTATGTGTATTTTGTAATTTTTTGAAATAGGGACTAAAATTTCAAAATGTGAAAATGTGAAGGCTAATTTGCAAATTGCCCTAAATATGTGTTTTTGGATTGAATTGAATGTTTTGGTGAATAAAAGGGTTAAATTTGAATATGTATAGATTAAGAACCGAAAAAAACGGACTTAGATCGTGGAAAATCAAAAATAGTTGAATAGCCGTCCATTTTCGTTCCTCCAATACGTGGTAAGTCGATATACAAAGAAATGTATTTCATAATTTCTAAGTTTTCATAATCGTTGCTTTGTATACTTCAAAACCAATGCTTCAATTTTGTGAATTGATGAATATTTTGTAATGTGCCATTGATGAACATGTGAATTTTTGGATGTTTGATGGTGAAATGTGAATTATATGTGATAGATTAACATAGTTTGTCTTTGGAGTTTTGATGATTTTAGGTAATTTTGACTAAATTGAGAACATGAAATTTTGAAGGACTAAATTGTGAAATAAATGAAATGTATGGAC
The DNA here is from genome assembly GCA_005393395.2 of Gossypium australe. Lineage (NCBI taxonomy): Eukaryota > Viridiplantae > Streptophyta > Magnoliopsida > Malvales > Malvaceae > Gossypium > Gossypium australe. The sequence continues at coordinate 17,582 of SMMG02000348.1, forward strand.
TCATATGAGCATGAGTAAAATTCCGCTATGCATGGGTAACTTGAAATTATGTGTATTTTGTAATTTTGTGAAATAGGGACTAAAATTTCAAAATGTGAAAATGTTTGGGCTAATTTGTAAATTGCTCTAAATATGTGTTTTGAATTGAATTGAATGTTTTGGTGAATAAAAGGGTTAAATTTGAATATGTATAGATCAAGAACCGAAAAAAACGGACTTAGATCGTGGAAAATCAAAATAGTTGAAGAGTCGTCCATTTTCGTTCCTCCTATACAATGTAAGTCGATATACAAAAAATGTATTTGATAATTTCTGCGTTTTCGTAATCGTTGCTTTGTATACTTCAAAACCCATGCTTCAATTTTGTGAATTGATGAATATTTTGTAATGTGCCATTGATGAACATGTGAGTTTTTGGATGTTTGATGGTGAAATGTGAATTATATGTGATAGATTAACATAGTTTGTCTTTGGTGTTTTGATGATTTTAGGTAATTTGCACTAAATTGAGAACATGAAATTTTGAAGGACTAAATTGTGAAATAAATGAAATGTATGGACTCATATGAGCATGAGTAAAATTCGGCTATGCATGGGTAACTTGAAATTATGTGTATTTTGTAATTTTGTGAAATATGGACTAAAATTTCAAAATGTGAAAATGTTTGGGCTAATTTGTAAATTGCTCTAAATATGTGTTTTTGAATTGAATTGAATGTTTTGGTGAATAAAAGGGTTAAATTTGAATATGTATAGATCAAGAACCGAAAAAAACGGACTTAGATCGTGGAAAATCAAAAATAGTTGAAGAGCCGTCCATTTCGTTCCTCCTATACAATGTAAGTCGATATACAAAAAAATGTATTTGATAATTTCTGCGTTTTCGTATCGTTGCTTTGTATACTTCAAAACCCATGCTTCAATTTTGTGAATTGATGAATATTTTGTAATGTGCCATTAATGAACATGTGAGTTTTTGGATGTTTGATGGTGAAATGTGAATTATATGTGATAGATTAACATAGTTTGTCTTTGGAGTTTTGATGATTTTAGGTAATTTGACTAAATTGAGAACATGAAATTTGAAGGACAAAATTGTGAAATAAATGAAATGTATGGACTCATATGAGCATGAGTAAAATTCCGCTATGCATGGGTAACTTGAAATTATGTGTATTTTGTAATTTTTTGAAATAGGGACTAAAATTTCAAAATGTAAAAATGTGAAGGCTAATTTGTAAATTGCTCTAAATATGTGTCTCTGAATTGAATTGAATGTTTTGGTGAATAAAAGGGTTAAATTTGAATATGTATAGATCAAGAACCGAAAAAAACGGACTTAGATCGTGGAAAATCAGAAATAGTTGAAGAGTCGTCCATTTTCGTTCCTCCTATGCAATGTAAGTCGATATACAAAAAAATGTATTTGATAATTTCTGCGTTTTCGTAATCGTTGCTTTGTATACTTCAAAACCCATGCTTCAATTTTGTGAATTGATGAATATTTTGTAATGTGCCATTGATGAACATGTGAGTTTTTGGATGTTTGATGGTGAAATGTGAATTATATGTGATAGATTAACATAGTTTGTCTTTGGAGTTTTGATGATTTTAGGTAATTTGCACTAAATTGAGAACATGAAATTTTGAAGGACTAAATTGTGAAATAAATGAAATGTATGGACTCATATGAGCATGAGTAAAATTCGGCTATGCATGGGTAACTTGAAATTATGTGTATTTTGTAATTTTGTGAAATAGGGACTAAAATTTCAAAATGTGAAAATGTTTGGGCTAATTTGTAAATTGCTCTAAATATGTGTTTTTGAATTGAAATGAATGTTTTGGTGAATAAAAGGGTTAAATTTGAATATGTATAGATCAAGAACCGAAAAAAACGGACTTAGATCGTGGAAAATCAAAAATAGTTGAAGAGCCGTCCATTTTCGTTCCTCCTATACAATGTAAGTCGATATACAAAAAAATGTATTTGATAATTTCTGCGTTTTCGTAATCGTTGCTTTGTAAACTTCAAAACCCATGCTTCAATTTTGTGAATTGATGAATATTTTGTAATGTGCCATTGATGAACATGTGAGTTTTTGGATGTTTGATGGTGAAATGTGAATTATATATGATAGATTAACATAGTTTGTCTTTGGAGTTTTGATGATTTTAGGTAATTTGGACTAAATTGAGAACATGAAATTTTGAAGGACTAAATTGTGAAATAAATGAAATGTATGGACTCAGATGAGCATGAGTAAAATTCGGCTATGCATGGGTAACTTGAAATTATGTGTATTTTGTAATTTTGTGAAATAGGGACTAAAATTTCAAAATGTGAAAATGTTTGGGCTAATTTGTAAATTGTTCTAAATATGTGTTTTGAATTGAATTGAATGTTTTGGTGAATAAAAGGGTTAAATTTGAATATGTATAGATCAAGAACCGAAAAAAAACGGACTTGATCGTGGAAAATCAAAAATAGTTGAAGAGCCGTCCATTTTCGTTCCTCCTATACATGTAAGTCGATATACAAAAATGTATTTGATAATTTCTACGTTTTCGTAATCGTTCGCTTTGTATACTTTAAAACCCATGCTTCAATTTTGTGAATTGATAAATATTTTGTAATGTGCCATTGATGAACATGTGAGTGTTTGGATGTTTGATAGTGAAATGTGAATTATATGTGATAGATTAACATAGTTTGTTTTGGAGTTTTGATGATTTTAGGTAATTTGGACTTAATTGAGAACATGAAATTTTGAAGGACTAAATTGTGAAATAAATGAAATGTATGGACTCATATGAGCATGAGTAAATTCTGCTATGCATGGGTAACTTGAAATTATGTGTATTTTGTAATTTTTGAAATAGGGACTAAAATTTCAAAATGTGAAAATGTGAAGGCTAATTTGCAAATTGCCCTAAATATGTGTTTTTGGATTGAATTGAATGTTTTGGTGAATGAAAGGGTTAAATTTGAATATGTATAGATCAAGAAAAAAAAACGGACTTAGATCGTGGAAAATCAAAAATAGTTGAATAGCCGTCCATTTTCGTTCCTCTTATACAATGTAAGTCGATATACAAAAAAATGTATTTGATAATTTCTATGTTTTCGTAATCGTCGCTTTGTATACTTCAAAACCCGTGCTTCAATTTTGTGAATTGATAAATATTTTGTAATGTGCCATTGATGAACATGTGAGTTTTTGGATGTTTGATGGTGAAATGTGAATTATATGTGATAGATAACATAGTTTGTCTTTGGAGTTTTGATGATTTTAGGTATTTGACTAAATTGAGAACATGAAATTTTGAAGGACTAAATTGAAATAAATGAAATGTATGGACTCATATGAGCATGAGTAAAATTCAGCTTGCATGGGTAACTTGAAATTATGTGTATTTTAATTTTGTGAAATAGGGACTAAAATTTCAAAATGTGAAAATGTTGGGGCTAATTTGTAAATTGCTCTAAATATGTGTTTTTGAATTAAATTGAATGTTTTGGTGAATAAAAGGGTTAAATTTGAATATGTATAGATCAAGAACCGAAAAAACGGACTTAGATCGTGGAAAATCAAAAATAGTTGAAGAGCCGTCCATTTCGTTCCTTGTAAGTCGATATACAAAAAAATGTATTTGATAATTTCCGTTTTCGTCATCGTTGCTTTGTATACTTCAAACCCATGCTTCAATTTTGTGAATTGATAAATATTTTGTAATGTGCCATTGATGAACATGTGAGTGTTTGGATGTTTGATGTGAAATGTGAATTATATGTGATAGATTAACATAGTTTGTCTTTGGAGTTTTGATGATTTTAAGGTAATTTGGACTAATTGAGAACATGAAATTTTGAAGGACTAAATTGTGAAATAAATGAAATGTATGGACTCATATGAGCATGAGTGAAATTCCGCTATGCATGGGTAACTTGAAATTATGTGTATTTTGTAATTTTTTGAAATAGGGACTAAAATTTCAAAATGTGAAAATGTGAAGGCTAATTTGCAAATTGCCCTAAATATCTGTTTTTGGATTGAATTGAATGTTTTGGTGAATGAAAGGGTTAAATTTGAATATGTATAGATCAAGAACTGAAAAAAACGGACTTAGATCGTGGAAAATCAAAAATAGTTGAATAGCCGTCCATTTTCGTTCCTCGTGTACAATGTAAGTCGATATACAAAAAAAATGTATTTGATAATTTCTACGTTTTCGTAATCGTCGCTTTGTATACTTCAAAACCCGTGCTTGAATTTTGTGAATTGATAAATATTTTGTAATGTGCCATTGATGAACATGTGAGTTTTTGGATGTTTGATGGTGAAATGTGAATTATATGTGATAGATTAACATAGTTTGTCTTTGGAGTTTTGATGATTTTAGGTAATTTGACTAAATTGAGAACATGAAATTTTGAAGGACTAAATTATGAAATAAATGAAATGTATGGACTCATATGAGCATGAGTAAAATTCGGCTATGCATGGGTAACTTGAAATTATGTGTATTTTAATTTTGTGAAATAGGGACTAAAATTTCAAAATGTGAAAATGTTGGGCTAATTTGTAAATTGCTCTAAATATGTGTTTTTGAATTAATTGAATGTTTTGGTGAATAAAAGGGTTAAATTTGAATATGTATAGATCAAGAACCGAAAAAAACGGACTTAGATCGTGGAAAATCAATAATAGTTGAAGAGCCGTCCATTTTCGTTCCTTTGTAAGTCGATATACAAAAAATGTATTTGATAATTTCTGCGTTTTCGTATCGTTGCTTTGTATACTTCAAAACCCATGCTTCAATTTTGTGAATTGATGAATATTTTGTAATGTGCCATTATGAACATGTGAGTTTTTGGATGTTTGATGGTGAAATGTGAATTATATGTGATAGATTAACATAGTTTGTCTTTGGAGTTTTGATGATTTTAGGTAATTTGACTAAATTGAGAACATGAATTTTGAAGGACAAATTGTGAAATAAATGAAATGTATGGACTCATATGAGCATGAGTAAAATTCGCTATGCATGGGTAACTTGAAATTATGTGTATTTTGTAATTTTTGAAATAGGGACTAAAATTTCAAAATGTAAAATGTGAAGGCTAATTTGTAAATTGCTAAATATGTGTTTTTGGATTGAATTGAATGTTTTGGTGAATAAAAGGGTTAAATTTGAATATGTATAGATCAAGAACCGAAAAAAACGGACTTAGATCATGGAAAAATCAAAAATAGTTGAAGAGCCGTCCATTTCGTTCCTCCTATACGAGTAAGTCGATATACAAAAAATATATTTATAATTTCTACGTTTTCGTAATCGTCGCTTTGTATACTTCAAAACCCATGCTTCAATTTTGTGAATTGGTAATATTGTAATGTGCCATTGATGAACATGTGAGTTTTTTGGATGTTTGATGGTGAAATGTGAATTATATGTGATAGATTAACATAGTTTGTTTTGGAGTTTTGATGATTTTAGGTAATTTGGACTTAAATTGAGAACATGAAATTTGAAGGACTAAATTGTGAAATAAATGAAATGTATGGACTCATATGAGCATGAGTAAATTCGCTATGCATGGGTAACTTGAAATTAGTGTATTTTGTAATTTTTGAAATAGGGACTAAAATTTCAAAATGTGAAAATGTGAAGGCTAATTTGCAAATTGCCCTAAATATGTGTTTTTGGATTGAATTGAATGTTTGGTGAATAAAGGGTTAAATTTGAATATGTATAGATCAAGAACTGAAAAAAACGGACTTAGATCGTAAAATCAAAAATAGTTGAATAGCCGTCCATTTCGTTCCTCCTATACAATGTAAGTCGATATACAAAAAAATGTATTTGATAATTTCTACGTTTTCGTAATCGTCGCTTTGTATACTTCAAAACCCATGCTTCAATTTTGTGAATTGATAATATTTTGTAATGTGCCATTGATGAACATGTGAGTTTTTGGATGTTTGATGGTGAAATGTGAATTATATGTGATAGATTAAACATAGTTTGTCTTTGGAGTTTTGATGATTTAGGTAATTTGGACTAAATTGAGAACATGAAATTTTGAAGGACTAAATTGTGAAATAAATGAAATGTATGGACTCATATGAGCATGAGTAAAATTCGCTATGCATGGGTAACTTGAAATTATGTGTATTTTGTAATTTTTGAAATAGGGACTAAATTTCAAAATGTGAAAATGTGAAGGCTAATTTGCAAATTGCCCTAAATATGTGTTTTTGGATTGAATTAATTTTTTGGTGAATAAAGGGTTAAATTTGAATATGTATAGATCAAGAACAGAAAACGGACTTAGATCGTGGAAAATCAAAAATAGTTGAATAGCCGTCCATTTCGTTCCTCCTATACGAGGTAAGTCGATATACAAAGAAATGTATTTCATAATTTCTAAGTTTTCATAATCGTTGCTTTGTATACTTCAAAACCAATGCTTCAATTTTGTGAATTGATGAATATTTTGTAATGTGCCATTGATGAACATGTGAGTTTTTGGATGTTTGATGGTGAAATGTGAATTATATGTGATAGATTAACATAGTTTGTCCTTTGGAGTTTTGATGATTTTAGGTAATTTGGACTAAATTGAGAACATGAAATTTTGAAGGACTAAATTGTGAAATAAATGAACTGTATGGACTCATATGAGCATGAGTAAAATTCGCTATGCGTGGGTAACTTGAAATTATGTGTATTTTGTAATTTGTGAATAGGGACTAAAATTTCAAATGTGAAAATGTTTGGGCTAATTTGTAAATTGCTCTAAATATGTTTTTTGAATTGAATTGAATGTTTTGGTGAATAAAAGGGTTAAATTTGAATATGTATAGATCAAGAACCGAAAAAAACGACTTAGATCGTGGAAAAAAAAATATTTGAAGAGCCGTCCATTTTCGTTCCTCCTATACAGTAAGTCGATATACAAAAAATGTATTTGATAATTTCTATGTTTTCGTAATCGTTGCTTTGTATACTTCAAACCCATGCTTCAATTTTGAATTGATGAATATTTGTAATGTGCCATTGATGAACATGTGAGTTTTTGGATGTTTGATGGTGAAATGTGAATTATATGTGATAGATTAACATAGTTTGTCTTTGGAGTTTTGATGATTTTAGGTAATTTGGACTAATTGAGAACATGAAATTTGAAGGACTAAATTGTGAAATAAATGAAATGTATGGACTC
>SMMG02000129.1:0-25388 GCA_005393395.2 Gossypium australe
TTCTCAACTATAATATCTATATTATCCCATTCACATAAATCCTCCTATTTTTGAGCCTTGTTACCGTCCACTCCACCTAACCCTAATGCCGAAAATTAGCTAACTTAAATTAGAAGAATTGGGCTCCATAAAACTTAAATTTGGGCCCCTTACTCCCTTGTGTGGCGTCCTCCTTGCTCCCTAAGTGGCGCCACTGACCACTGGCCACAAGCCCATTTTGATATTTTAACTCAGATACCACCTTTTAAACCCTATATTGCCCAAACAAAAATTTAACTAAGGCTTCAGCCCAATCCTGAGCCCTTTGGACCCCTAATGCGCAAATTAACTCATTACACATATTCACCCATTAAATGCATAGGCCCAAAAAATCAGGATGTTACAACGTGGCTGGGCTTAGGGGTAGGTAAAAGATAGACAAATTTTTGGCTTAAAAACCCTAGACTCAGCTTAACATCGAACCTTCGAATTTGATAACCACTTTGCTCTTTTGACCACTTATTTCATTTTAGTACATGTTTTTTTTTAAATTCAAGCTCAAACTCGAGCACTTTGCTTCATGTACTACAGATTTTCGAGCAATTGATACTTCTTTTCAACTCCCCCAAACTTATTTTCAAATGATCTTCTGAATAGTACTGAGTCTAGTGTTTGGGACAATTTTAGAGTAATGAAGAGAAAATTGATGGCTAAATATTGCATAGGTCCAAATAAAATTAGGCCATATAGTCTCAAAAATTGGGTTTCAAAGGATAATTTTATCAGGGTCGGCTTGAAGGCTCAAACTGTCCAACAATAGTTGCCTAAATCATTTTCATATTATTTTTCCTAGGATTTCGGCTCGAGAAATTACTAAGTCAATTCTAAAGACTTAAGCTTTCATGCATGCCTAATTTTTTCGTAGGAACTAAAAATTTATGGTGCGAATTACATGCTTTATTAAAAATACATTTATATCATTAACCTAACATAATAACTTATTGAAATAATATAACTTTATTAATACTGAAGTTTAGCATAATTAACAAAATTTCAAATTATTGAACAAAAATATTGATACGGTCCGTCTCGGGTTTGAAGACGAATCGTAAATGTTGCCCGATCGTAAATTAGGTAGTTTTCTTTTTAATTATCAAAAGGGTTAATTTTATTGGAAATAATATCTTTGAAGGTAAAGATAGGTGAGAGGTTGAAATGGATAGGTATTTGAAACAGAAAGAACCTTTAATAAAAATTAAAGACCCGAATCTTATAAGTTTCAAAATTGATGGAGTGAGTTTTGAAATAAAACCGACACCCACTATCTAGCGAGATAGGAACCAACGGTATAGGTAAATGAACGCCACACCCGAAAGGATGATAGTTCGAAACAAGAAAAGAACGACGCCACTAGAAAACTAGATAAGTCAATTCAAACCTTTAGAATTAGGAGAGTGAACACTCACCAAAAGAAATTCTTCTTTCATTCATATTCCAAGTTCCTTACAAAATGAAACGTGCAAAATATTTATAGGCTTTCCAATGATAGCCAAATAGGGAAGAAATATGTAACACCCCGTACCCGGTACCGTCGCCGGAGTTGAGCAAAAGGCATTACTAGACTTGACTTCTAGTTCAGTACATGTAAATCTTAAAGCTGTCAAACTGCGTTGTGTCGACTAATTCAGCTATAACTCGAGTTACAAAATTCGAAATTCAGATCCGTAAATTTTCCTTGAAAGTAGACTCATATATCTATTCACCATAATTTTTCTAGAATTTTTCATGTGGCCAATTAGTACAGTTTATTCTTCAAAGTTACCCTTATTACACAGCTGGACAGTTCTGACCTGTCCTTATAAAACTGCAGTTATCTGATTGCACAATTTTCCAATGGTGTTCTTATTTATACCAATGAAAAGTAGACTCATTTAGGATTCTACACATATAAACCATGCTTCCTAATTATTTTTTTACGATTTATGACAATTTTTCTAAAACAGAACAGTGACTCACGAATTCATTCAGAGCAGGTCTCACTAAAACTAAATTATCTCATAATGTATGAGTCTTTTGCCTACTCTGTTTCTTTCATGTAAAAATAGACACGATAAGGTTTAATTCCAGGTCTCATTCACCTTTTACTTCAATATACCCTATTTTTGGTGATTTTTCTAACTCGCGTCACTGCTGCTGCTACATGCTGTTTTATTCAAAAATAAACTAGCTCCTACCCGAATCTCCTTACTTCTAAATTTCAAGGATTAAATTTATATTCAAACATTTCCTTAGTAAAACGATTAACTTGTTTAGGAATGCATGGACATTGCCATCATGAACCAACTTACATCAAAACACCCAACGTACTTAACAAAAATTTAGCCATTTTCGCATGGCTATTCTTTTAGTGTTTACAAGTGAACCGTAAAATTTCCTCAAAACAAACCAAGTCTATCCTATACATGCCTTCTTTTAAAGACCAACCCAAAATGAAGGAGTACCCAAAATGTAGGTTGATAGTGTGAGCGACTTTCCAACGATCCCGGTGAGCTTGTGGCTTGCTCCTAATCTATAAAACAAAGGAACATCTCACACGATTAAGCTTACTAGCTTAGTAAGTCCCAACTCATAGAAATTAAAACATTTAATTATTTACGAAAATAAAACAATACATATGTGGCATTCTACATAAACAACTAAGCAACTAGTTTACACAAGGTCAAATATTAATAATTCGAAACCTACTTTCATAGCAGTCATACATGCAAATCAATTGTCCCATAATAGCATGTTCTAAGCTCGACTTCCGTCAAATTACATTCACCAATGACAATTGGCACAAGTAATACTTAACACAACATACCTTACCTACTTACCCGAGCCATATTCTTGACAATTCAATTCTAAATTGTCTTGACAAGGATTAAACTCCTCTTAGGTAAATTTCATCACCGGCATCAAGCCTGCTAGGCGTAACAGCCTGAAAAGTAACACCGGCGCAAGGCCTGCTAGGCGTAAAGCCCGATAGGTAACACCGGCACGAGGCCTGCTAGGCGTAAAAGCCCGATAGATAACACCGGCACGAGGCCTGCTAGGCGTAAAAGCCCGATAGATAACACCGGCACGAGGCCTGCTAGGCATAAAAGCCCGAATGTCAAAATATCTTTACATGCTTTTCACATTTTCACTATACATATCGAATCATACACCTTTATTACCATTGCATTTAATAAATTTGAAATCGATCAAATCCATCACTATTTCAATCGACCAACTCATGGATTTATACCAAGCTTATACAATTTATATCATTCACTAGATATGTAAAGAGTCTTTAGATATAAGGTAGCTCAAAAACTTACTTATTCACCTTGCATTCGCCAAAATAATTTCCATCACATTCTCAACTTAAATCATCAACCAATATGTCCATAAACATTCGGCCATGATATAATTAGACATTAGCATTCATAAATTTTTAATAGTCAAGATAACCATACTTAACTCTTTGACATGATTTAACTAAGGGACTTACCTCAGTTGTCGATAAGCCGTGCAAATCGGCTACTCGATAATCTTTGTTTTTCCTCGATCTTGATCTTTCTCTTTTTGTTCCCGATCTAATTTGATTCAATTTTAACCAATTAACTACACTTCCATTCAATTCGAGAGCAAAATCATAAAATACATAATTTGCAAGACATAAACAATTGCATTCGGCATTCATGCACTACTTTGTTCAAGTGCATTCAAAATATTTGGGAACACTTTGATAATGAACTCATCAACGTGCTTTAATTTAAAACTTATCTTGCTGTCCATGGCCATATATTAACTTGATAAAAGTGTGCCTATGTATCCAAATTCAATAACTCAATTTCATGCTCTCCTATGGCCGAATATGCCAATTTAAAGTACCCATGCAATCTTCAACATACGACCAAGAAACAAGCTAGATAACCACAACTTATTCATCCTAATTCCAGCCGAATATTAGCTTGTCCAAACCCAAATTTAACATGATTTTTTTCTATTAGCATCCTAAGCAAACAATTACTACTTCATAAGACTTATTAAATCAAGCTAAGGTATTCACCATTTCTTTTCTTTTACTATCTATTAAACAATGTAACCAACCATAGCCACCATGCTTTCATCACATATGAAAAAGGCCTTAGAACTAAGTCATGGCCGAATCTAAAGAGAGCTTAACTCTCAAATTTTTGCACAAGAACTCGATAGTATGTAAGGCTACCAACACAACCATGCAAAACCATTCATCCATGTCTAATCACTATACAATATAAGTATAGCCGAACATTAACACAAAGGGAAAAGGATTCAAAATAGGTGGTCTCACATTCGGCCGAATATAAGGGCATCCCCATGCCTAAATTTAAACCATTTTCTTACAAACTCAAGCTTCTTCTTCTCCCTCTCATATTAACAAAGTTTATTGACAACCCAAACCACCATTCCTCACCCTTGGCCGAATTTCATCAAGCCTACCCATACTAACAAGGTCTTTTTGCTTGTTTCAAAAGAAAAGATTAAGAATTTAAGCCATATCAAGGTGAGTTTTCAAAATCAAGATCAAACTCTTACCTATCCTAGTGCATGCAAGGCCGAATAGGGGGATGAAGCTCTTCCCTTCTCTTCAAAGTAGGAATCGGCAGGATGAATGAAAGATGAGAGAATATTTTCTCTTTTTTTTTTTCTTTTTGTTATTTTAACATAAATCATAGCATGCCTTTTTCAAAAATCAAAATAAGTATAAATTAAAAACATATATTCCTAGCATGCTTTAATAAATAATGCCTAAATTTCATAAAAAAAAATAAATAGAGAGCATATATGCATGCTTGCCGTCCACCTTGTTCAAGTGTGGGGAATTTGACATGCAAATTCCCATGTTTTATGAACAATTCATTTAGCTCCCTTTTCATTAATGCCCACTACATTAATCCTTCTTGCAATTTAAGCCTTCTTACCAAATTAAACACTTAGATAGCTAAAATTTTCTACGAGATTTTTACACTCACTAAAGCACACATAACAAACACAAGACATAATATTATAATATCTCACAGGCTCGGATTCGTGGTCCCGAAACCACCGTTCCGATTAGGGTCAAAATTGGTCTGTTACAACTCTCCCCCCCTTAAGGATTTTCGTCCCCGAAAATCTTACCGTTAAAAAGGTTCGGATATTGTTGCTTCATTGACTCTTCAGGCTCCCACGTAGCCTCTTCAGCTCCGTGACGATTCCATAGAATCTTTACTAATGGAATTCTTTTATTTCTTAACTCTTTGGTTTCCCGAGCCAAGATACGGATCGGTTCCTCATCATAGGTCAAGTCAGATCGAATTTCAATCTCTGACGGGGTGATCACATGGGACGGATCCGATCTGTATTTGCGAAGCATCGAAACATGAAATACGTTGTGTATCTTTTCTAACTCGGAGGGCAATCTTAATCTATAAGCAACCGGTCCAATACGTTCAATCACTTCGTACGGTCCGATAAATCTCGGGCTCAACTTGCCCTTCTGACCGAATCGGAGTATTTTCTTCCATGGAGAAACTTTCAAGAATACCCGATCTCCGACCTGAAATTCAATGTCCTTGCGTTTTAAATCGGCATAGGACTTTTGACGATCCGAAGCAGCTTTCAAATTACTCCTAATTACCACCACCTTCTGTTTAGTTTCCTTAATCCAATCAACCCCGTGTATCTTATTCTCACTGAGCTCAGTCCAATACAATGGTGTGCGACATTTTCGACCATATAAGGCTTCATAAGGTGCCATTTTTATGCTAGATTGAAAACTATTATAAGCAAACTCAATCAAAGGTAAGTATCGTTCCCAGGTACCTTCGAACTCGAGAACGCAACACCTCAACATGTCCTCAAGTATCAAAATGGTTCGCTCAGACTGACCGTCTGTTTGCGGATGGAAGGCTGTACTAAAATGTAGTTTAGTACCTAAAGCCTCTTGCAACTTCTTCCAGAATCGCGAGGTAAATCTTGGGTCTCTATCTGAAACAATGGAACTCGGTACACCGTGCAATCTTACAATCTGCGACACATACAATTCGGCGAGTTTGTCAAGTGAATAGTCGGTACGTACTGGCACAAAATGAGCTGATTTAGTCAATCTATCAACGATAACCCAAACGGCATCTTTCTTACTCGGTGTCATAGGAAGACCGGATACAAAATGCATAGTAATTCTATCCCATTTCCATTCGGGTATCATAATCGGCTGAAGTAATCCGGAAGGTACCTGGTGCTCAGCTTTCACTTGTTGACAGATTAAGCATTTGGAGACAAACTCAGATATGTCCCGTTTCATGCCGGGCCACCAATAAAACTGCTTCAAATCGTTATACATTTTTGTGCTACCCGGGTGTATCGACATTCGGCCATTATGGGCCTCACTCAGAATCATCTGTATCAAATCTGAGTTCATTGGAACACACAATCGATTTTTATACTTCAAACAGTCATTTGCATCTATCTGGAAGTCTGATTCTGTAGCGTTCTCACACTGAACCCGAATAGCTACTAACTTTTCGTCAACTTTCTGTGCCTCGCAAATTTGCTGAATAAACATCGGTCTTGTTTGCAGCTCGGCTATGATCGAACCATCCTCAGACATCGTCATCCGTGTGTTTAATGCACGCAGAGCAAATAATGATTTTCGACTCAACGCATCCGCCACCACATTAGCCTTCCCTGGATGGTAGTCAATCACTAATTCATAGTCTTTCAACAATTCTAACCATCGGCGTTGTCTCAAATTTAGATCTTTCTGAGTCATTAAATATTTCAGACTTTTGTGATCTGAATAAACATGACATTTTTCGCCGAATAAATAGTGACGCCAAATTTTTAATGCAAACACAATGGCTGCTAACTCCAGATCGTGAGTTGGATAATTCTTTTCATGTGGCTTCAATTGTCTTGAAGCGTAGGCTATGACCTTGCCTTCTTGCATTAGAACACAACCCAACCCACTTAAAGACGCATCACTAAAAATAGTGAATTCTTTACCCGATTCAGGCTGAGTCAACACTGGAGCCTCGGTTAAAAGGGCTTTCAACTGCTCGAAACTCTTCTGGCATTTTTCTGACCACTCATATTTGACATCCTTCTGTAGTAGCCTCGTCAAAGGTGCAACTATCACAGAAAAACCTTTTACAAATCGTCTATAATATCCCGCGAGGCCTAGGAAACTTCGGATCTCAGAAACATTCTTTGGTGGTTTCCACTCGAGTATGGCTGCTATTTTGTTTGGATCCACCCGAATTCCTGACACCGAAACCACATGACCCAAGAAGCTGACTTCGTTCAACCAAAACTCACACTTACTGAATTTTGCATATAAACGATGATCTCTCAAGGTTTGTAGTACTACCCTCAAGTGCTCAACGTGTTCCGCTTCGCTTTTGGAGTAGACCAATATATCATCGATAAACACTACTACAAACCGATCCAAAAACTGTCGGAAGACCCGGTTCATGAGATCCATAAAAACGGCAGGTGCATTGGTAAGCCCAAAAGGCATAACCAAAAACTCATAATGCCCGTACCTCGTTCGAAATGCCGTCTTGGGCACATCGGAATCTCTGACTCGTAATTGGTAATAGCCCGATCTCAAATCTATTTTTGAAAACACTGAAGCCCCCTTTAACTGATCAAACAAATCATCGATCCGAGGTAATGGGTATTTATTCTTTATGGTCACCTTATTTAGTTGCCGGTAGTCGATACACATTCGCATTGTCCCATCTTTCTTTTTCACAAATAAGACTGGTGCTCCCCACGGAGAAAAACTCGGTCGTGCGAAACCCCTCTCGGTCAATTCTTGCAACTGCGCTTTCAATTCTTTTAATTCAGTAGGCGCCATTCGGTACGGAGCTATCGAAATTGGGGTCGCATCCGGCACTAATTCAATGCCGAACTCAATCTCTCGTACTGGGGGTAAGCCCAGTAGTTCTTCAGGAAACACATCGGGGTATTCACATACAACTGGTACCGATTTCATTAGTTTCTCGGACATTTTATTATCCAGCACATAAGCCAAATAGGCCTCACACCCTTTTCTCACATACTTTTGGGCTACCATTGAGGATATTACTGTAGGCAACTCACTTACATCACCGGATTTTATTCTGATTGTCTCCCCGTTTCGGCATTTCAAATTAATAAGCTTCCTTTTGCAATCCACCACTGCCTCATGTGAAGTTAGCCAATCCATACCCAAGATTATATCAAATTCGTCGAAGGGCAACAACATCAAATCAGCTGGAAAGCAATAATCTCGAACCATCAACGGGCAACCTCTACACACTTTATTAACAAGCACACATCTACCCAAAGGGTTGGACACACGAATTACGAACTCGGTAGACTCAACTAGCAGAGTCTTACCAAATTTTAAAGTTTCACACACATAAGAATGAGTCGAACCAGGATCAATTAGTGCAATCACAGTAGTATCAAAAAGAGTGAAAGTACCGGTAATGACGTCGGGGGAGGAAGCATCCTCTCTAGCTCGCGCAGCATACGCTCTAGCCGGAGCTCTAGCCTCGGATCGACCTGTAGCGTTCGTCGTTCCTTTCTGGCTACCACCTACATTGCCTGAATGTCTGGGTGGTCTACCTCGCATTGGCACGTTGCTCGGTGTAGTGTTCTGAACTGCATTTTGCTCAGCTAATTTCGGACACTCTCGGATAAAATGACCTGACGATCCACACTTATAGCAAGTCCGATCATGGAATCTACAACTCCCTGAGTGCCATTTGCCACAGTGCTTACATTCAACTCTAGTTTGTGGAATGTTACCAACACTGGCTATCGAGGTAGCTCGGGAGCTCATAGGAGGTCGATCCCGTCTAGGCGGATCTGTAGTGGTTCTCTGTCGGCTGTAGTCATCTCTGGGCTTCTTGCTCGTGGGATGGAAGACTTTGCCCGAAGACCTCTTCCGGATATCTCTGGCTTCGGTATCGCCTTTCTTTTCTCCTTCCCGAGCTCTTCAGCTTTGCAAGCTCTCTCAACTAAAGTTACAAATTCTTGGATTTCAAGAACGCCAACAAACATCTTTATGTCTTCATTTAGGCCGTCTTCGAATCTTTTACACATAATGGCTTCAGTAGAGACACACTCTCTAGCATAACGGCTGAGCCTGACAAATTTTCTTTCATACTCCGTTACCGTCATTCGTCCTTGTTTCAGCTCAAGGAACTCTTTTCGCTTTTGATCAATAAATCTTTGGCTAATATACTTCTTGCGGAATTCAGTTTGGAAGAAATCCCATGTCACTTTTTCTTTCGGAACCACTGATACTAGTGTATTCCACCAGTGATATGCAGTGTCCCGTAGTAAGGATATAGTACACTTCAAGCATTCATCCGGAGTACAAGACAGCTCACCAAGTACCCGAATAGTGTTATCGAGCCACATTTCGGCTCTCTCAGCATCATCATCGTCATTGGCTTTAAATTCTTCGGCCCCATATTTTCGGATTTTGTCAACTGGGGGCCTACTAGATCTCATTGGATCTATCACTGGGGGAGCTAGAGGATCCGGAGTTGGATTATTCGGGGGTGGAGGTTGGGGTATATTCGGGTTATTCTGGATAAATTGGGCAAACCAATCATTCATCATTCGATAAAAGGCTTGCTTTGTCTCTCCTTCGTGGCTACCCGAAACAGGTCGAGAGTCTATCGGCGCTGATCCATGGGTACGGTCAGGCGCCACGCTCTCCACATCATCAGCCACAGCTCTTTCTGGTTCGGAATCCATTTACTATACAAACAAAAATTCAGGTTGTCAGAAGTCACCACACTATCAACATATAACCACAGGCATGTATAGCTAGACTCACACGCGCCACGGTAGTCCTAGAATCGACTAAACCGTAAGCTCTGATACCAATCAAATGTAACACCCCGTACCCGGTACCGTCGCCGGAGTTGAGCAAAAGGCATTACTAGACTTGACTTCTAGTTCAGTACATGTAAATCTTAAAGCTGTCAAACTGCGTTGTGTCGACTAATTCAGCTATAACTCGAGTTACAAAATTCGAAATTCAGATCCGTAAATTTTCCTTGAAAGTAGACTCATATATCTATTCACCATAATTTTTCTAGAATTTTTCATGTGGCCAATTAGTACAGTTTATTCTTCAAAGTTACCCTTATTACACAGCTGGACAGTTCTGACCTGTCCTTATAAAACTGCAGTTATCTGATTGCACAATTTTCCAATGGTGTTCTTATTTATACCAATGAAAAGTAGACTCATTTAGGATTCTACACATATAAACCATGCTTCCTAATTATTTTTTACGATTTATGACAATTTTTCTAAAACAGAACAGTGACTCACGAATTCATTCAGAGCAGGTCTCACTAAAACTAAATTATCTCATAATGTATGAGTCTTTTGCCTACTCTGTTTCTTTCATGTAAAAATAGACACGATAAGGTTTAATTCCAGGTCTCATTCACCTTTTACTTCAATATACCCTATTTTTGGTGATTTTTCTAACTCGCGTCACTGCTGCTGCTACATGCTTTTTATTTCAAAAATAAACTAGCTCCTACCCGAATCTCCTTACTTCTAAATTTCAAGGATTAAATTTATATTCAAACATTTCCTTAGTAAAACGATTAACTTGTTTAGGAATGCATGGACATTGCCATCATGAACCAACTTACATCAAAACACCCAACGTACTTAACAAAAATTTAGCCATTTTCGCATGGCTATTCTTTTAGTGTTTACAAGTGAACCGTAAAATTTCCTCAAAACAAACCAAGTCTATCCTATACATGCCTTCTTTTAAAGACCAACCCAAAATGAAGGAGTACCCAAAATGTAGGTTGATAGTGTGAGCGACTTTCCAACGATCCCGGTGAGCTTGTGGCTTGCTCCTAATCTATAAAACAAAGGAACATCTCACACGATTAAGCTTACTAGCTTAGTAAGTCCCAACTCATAGAAATTAAAACATTTAATTATTTACGAAAATAAAACAATACATATGTGGCATTCTACATAAACAACTAAGCAACTAGTTTACACAAGGTCAAATATTAATAATTCGAAACCTACTTTCATAGCAGTCATACATGCAAATCAATTGTCCCATAATAGCATGTTCTAAGCTCGACTTCCGTCAAATTACATTCACCAATGACAATTTGGCACAAGTAATACTTAACACAACATACCTTACCTACTTACCCGAGCCATATTCTTGACAATTCAATTCTAAATTGTCTTGACAAGGATTAAACTCCTCTTAGGTAAATTTCATCACCGGCATCAAGCCTGCTAGGCGTAACAGCCTGAAAAGTAACACCGGCGCAAGGCCTGCTAGGCGTAAAGCCCGATAGGTAACACCGGCACGAGGCCTGCTAGGCGTAAAAGCCCGATAGATAACACCAGCACGAGGCCTGCTAGGCGTAAAAGCCCGATAGATAACACCGGCACGAGGCCTGCTAGGCATAAAAGCCCGAATGTCAAAATATCTTTACATGCTTTTCACATTTTCACTATACATATCGAATCATACACCTTTATTACCATTGCATTTAATAAATTTGAAATCGATCAAATCCATCACTATTTCAATCGACCAACTCATGGATTTATACCAAGCTTATACAATTTATATCATTCACTAGATATGTAAAGAGTCTTTAGATATAAGGTAGCTCAAAAACTTACTTATTCACCTTGCATTCGCCAAAATAATTTCCATCACATTCTCAACTTAAATCATCAACCAATATGTCCATAAACATTCGGCCATGATATAATTAGACATTAGCATTCATAAATTTTTAATAGTCAAGATAACCATACTTAACTCTTTGACATGATTTAACTAAGGGACTTACCTCAGTTGTCGATAAGCCGTGCAAATCGGCTACTCGATAATCTTTGTTTTTCCTCGATCTTGATCTTTCTCTTTTGTTCCCGATCTAATTTGATTCAATTTTAACCAATTAACTACACTTCCATTCAATTCGAGAGCAAAATCATAAAATACATAATTTGCAAGACATAAACAATTGCATTCGGCATTCATGCACTACTTTGTTCAAGTGCATTCAAAATATTTGGGAACACTTTGATAATGAACTCATCAACGTGCTTTAATTTAAAACTTATCTTGCTGTCCATGGCCATATATTAACTTGATAAAAGTGTGCCTATGTATCCAAATTCAATAACTCAATTTCATGCTCTCCTATGGCCGAATATGCCAATTTAAAGTACCCATGCAATCTTCAACATACGACCAAGAAACAAGCTAGATAACCACAACTTATTCATCCTAATTCCAGCCGAATATTAGCTTGTCCAAACCCAAATTTAACATGATTTTTTTCTATTAGCATCCTAAGCAAACAATTACTACTTCATAAGACTTATTAAATCAAGCTAAGGTATTCACCATTTCTTTTCTTTTACTATCTATTAAACAATGTAACCAACCATAGCCACCATGCTTTCATCACATATGAAAAAGGCCTTAGAACTAAGTCATGGCCGAATCTAAAGAGAGCTTAACTCTCAAATTTTTGCACAAGAACTCGATAGTATGTAAGGCTACCAACACAACCATGCAAAACCATTCATCCATGTCTAATCACTATACAATATAAGTATAGCCGAACATTAACACAAAGGGAAAAGGATTCAAAATAGGTGGTCTCACATTCGGCCGAATATAAGGGCATCCCCATGCCTAAATTTAAACCATTTTCTTACAAACTCAAGCTTCTTCTTCTCCCTCTCATATTAACAAAGTTTATTGACAACCCAAACCACCATTCCTCACCCTTGGCCGAATTTCATCAAGCCTACCCATACTAACAAGGTCTTTTTGCTTGTTTCAAAAGAAAAGATTAAGAATTTAAGCCATATCAAGGTGAGTTTTCAAAATCAAGATCAAACTCTTACCTATCCTAGTGCATGCAAGGCCGAATAGGGGGATGAAGCTCTTCCCTTCTCTTCAAAGTAGGAATCGGCAAGGATGAATGAAAGATGAGAGAATATTTTCTCTTTTTTTTTTCTTTTTGTTATTTTAACATAAATCATAGCATGCCTTTTTCAAAAATCAAAATAAGTATAAATTAAAAACATATATTCCTAGCATGCTTTAATATAATAATGCCTAAATTTCATAAAAAAAAATAAAATAGAGAGCATATATGCATGCTTGCCGTCCACCTTGTTCAAGTGTGGGGAATTTGACATGCAAATTCCCATGTTTTATGAACAATTCATTTAGCTCCCTTTTCATTAATGCCCACTACATTAATCCTTCTTGCAATTTAAGCCTTCTTACCAAATTAAACACTTAGATAGCTAAAATTTTCTACGAGATTTTTACACTCACTAAAGCACACATAACAAACACAAGACATAATATTATAATATCTCACAGGCTCGGATTCGTGGTCCCGAAACCACCGTTCCGATTAGGGTCAAAATTGGTCTGTTACAACTCTCCCCCCTTAAGGATTTTCGTCCCCGAAAATCTTACCGTTAAAAAGGTTCGGATATTGTTGCTTCATTGACTCTTCAGGCTCCCACGTAGCCTCTTCAGCTCCGTGACGATTCCATAGAATCTTTACTAATGGAATTCTTTTATTTCTTAACTCTTTGGTTTCCCGAGCCAAGATACGGATCGGTTCCTCATCATAGGTCAAGTCAGATCGAATTTCAATCTCTGACGGGGTGATCACATGGGACGGATCCGATCTGTATTTGCGAAGCATCGAAACATGAAATACGTTGTGTATCTTTTCTAACTCGGAGGGCAATCTTAATCTATAAGCAACCGGTCCAATACGTTCAATCACTTCGTACGGTCCGATAAATCTCGGGCTCAACTTGCCCTTCTGACCGAATCGGAGTATTTTCTTCCATGGAGAAACTTTCAAGAATACCCGATCTCCGACCTGAAATTCAATGTCCTTGCGTTTTAAATCGGCATAGGACTTTTGACGATCCGAAGCAGCTTTCAAATTACTCCTAATTACCACCACCTTCTGTTTAGTTTCCTTAATCCAATCAACCCCGTGTATCTTATTCTCACTGAGCTCAGTCCAATACAATGGTGTGCGACATTTTCGACCATATAAGGCTTCATAAGGTGCCATTTTTATGCTAGATTGAAAACTATTATTATAAGCAAACTCAATCAAAGGTAAGTATCGTTCCCAGGTACCTTCGAACTCGAGAACGCAACACCTCAACATGTCCTCAAGTATCAAAATGGTTCGCTCAGACTGACCGTCTGTTTGCGGATGGAAGGCTGTACTAAAATGTAGTTTAGTACCTAAAGCCTCTTGCAACTTCTTCCAGAATCGCGAGGTAAATCTTGGGTCTCTATCTGAAACAATGGAACTCGGTACACCGTGCAATCTTACAATCTGCGACACATACAATTCGGCGAGTTTGTCAAGTGAATAGTCGGTACGTACTGGCACAAAATGAGCTGATTTAGTCAATCTATCAACGATAACCCAAACGGCATCTTTCTTACTCGGTGTCATAGGAAGACCGGATACAAAATCCATAGTAATTCTATCCCATTTCCATTCGGGTATCATAATCGGCTGAAGTAATCCGGAAGGTACCTGGTGCTCAGCTTTCACTTGTTGACAGATTAAGCATTTGGAGACAAACTCAGATATGTCCCGTTTCATGCCGGGCCACCAATAAAACTGCTTCAAATCGTTATACATTTTTGTGCTACCCGGGTGTATCGACATTCGGCCATTATGGGCCTCACTCAGAATCATCTGTATCAAATCTGAGTTCATTGGAACACACAATCGATTTTTATACTTCAAACAGTCATTTGCATCTATCTGGAAGTCTGATTCTAGAGCGTTCTCACACTGAACCCGAATAGCTACTAACTTTTCGTCAACTTTCTGTGCCTCGCAAATTTGCTGAATAAACATCGGTCTTGTTTGCAGCTCGGCTATGATCGAACCATCCTCAGACATCGTCATCCGTGTGTTTAATGCACGCAGAGCAAATAATGATTTTTGACTCAACGCATCCGCCACCACATTAGCCTTCCCTGGATGGTAGTCAATCACTAATTCATAGTCTTTCAACAATTCTAACCATCGGCGTTGTCTCAAATTTAGATCTTTCTGAGTCATTAAATATTTCAGACTTTTGTGATCTGAATAAACATGACATTTTTCGCCGAATAAATAGTGACGCCAAATTTTTAATGCAAACACAATGGCTGCTAACTCCAGATCGTGAGTTGGATAATTCTTTTCATGTGGCTTCAATTGTCTTGAAGCGTAGGCTATGACCTTGCCTTCTTGCATTAGAACACAACCCAACCCACTTAAAGACGCATCACTAAAAATAGTGAATTCTTTACCCGATTCAGGCTGAGTCAACACTGGAGCCTCGGTTAAAAGGGCTTTCAACTGCTCGAAACTCTTCTGGCATTTTTCTGACCACTCATATTTGACATCCTTCTGTAGTAGCCTCGTCAAAGGTGCAGCTATCACAGAAAAACCTTTTACAAATCGTCTATAATATCCCGCGAGGCCTAGGAAACTTCGGATCTCAGAAACATTCTTTGGTGGTTTCCACTCGAGTATGGCTGCTATTTTGTTTGGATCCACCCGAATTCCTGACACCGAAACCACATGACCCAAGAAGCTGACTTCGTTCAACCAAAACTCACACTTACTGAATTTTGCATATAAACGATGATCTCTCAAGGTTTGTAGTACTACCCTCAAGTGCTCAACGTGTTCCGCTTTGCTTTTGGAGTAGACCAATATATCATCGATAAACACTACTACAAACCGATCCAAAAACCGTCGGAAGACCCGGTTCATGAGATCCATAAAAACGGCAGGTGCATTGGTAAGCCCAAAAGGCATAACCAAAAACTCATAATGCCCGTACCTCGTTCGAAATGCCGTCTTGGGCACATCGGAATCTCTGACTCGTAATTGGTAATAGCCCGATCTCAAATCTATTTTTGAAAACACTGAAGCCCCCTTTAACTGATCAAATAAATCATCGATCCGAGGTAATGGATATTTATTCTTTATGGTCACCTTATTTAGTTGCCGGTAGTCGATACACATTCGCATTGTCCCATCTTTCTTTTTCACAAATAAGACTGGTGCTCCCCACGGAGAAAAACTCGGTCGTGCGAAACCCCTCTCGGTCAATTCTTGCAACTGCGCTTTCAATTCTTTTAATTCAGTAGGCGCCATTCGGTACGGAGCTATCGAAATTGGGGTCGCATCCGGCACTAATTCAATGCCGAACTCAATCTCTCGTACTGGGGGTAAGCCCGGTAGTTCTTCAGGAAACACATCGGGGTATTCACATACAACTGGTACCGATTTCATTAGTTTCTCGGACATTTTATTATCCAGCACATAAGCCAAATAGGCCTCACACCCTTTTCTCACATACTTTTGGGCTACCATTGAGGATATTACTGTAGGCAACTCACTTACATCACCGGATTTTATTCTGATTGTCTCCCCGTTTCGGCATTTCAAATTAATAAGCTTCCTTTTGCAATCCACCACTGCCTCATGTGAAGTTAGCCAATCCATACCCAAGATTATATCAAATTCGTCGAAGGGCAACAACATCAAATCAGCTGGAAAGCAATAATCTCGAACCATCAACGGGCAACCTCTACACACTTTATTAACAAGCACACATCTACCCAAAGGGTTGGACACACGAATTACGAACTCGGTAGACTCAACTAGCAGAGTCTTACCAAATTTTAAAGTTTCACACACATAAGAATGAGTCGAACCAGGATCAATTAGTGCAATCACAGTAGTATCAAAAAGAGTGAAAGTACCGGTAATGACGTCGGGGGAGGAAGCATCCTCTCTAGCTCGCGCAGCATACGCTCTAGCCGGAGCTCTAGCCTCGGATCGACCTGTAGCGTTCGTCGTTCCTTTCTGGCTACCACCTACATTGCCTGAATGTCTGGGTGGTCTACCTCGCATTGGCACGTTGCTCGGTGTAGTGTTCTGAACTGCATTTTGCTCAGCTAATTTCGGACACTCTCGGATAAAATGACCTGACGATCCACACTTATAGCAAGTCCGATCATGGAATCTACAACTCCCTGAGTGCCATTTGCCACAGTGCTTACATTCAACTCTAGTTTGTGGAATGTTACCAACACTGGCTATCGAGGTAGCTCGGGAGCTCATAGGAGGTCGATCCCGTCTAGGCGGATCTGTAGTGGTTCTCTGTCGGCTGTAGTCATCTCTGGGCTTCTTGCTCGTGGGATGGAAGACTTTGCCCGAAGACCTCTTCCGGATATCTCTGGCTTCGGTATCGGCCTTTCTTTTCTCCTTCCCGAGCTCTTCAGCTTTGCAAGCTCTCTCAACTAAAGTTACAAATTCTTGGATTTCAAGAACGCCAACAAACATCTTTATGTCTTCATTTAGGCCGTCTTCGAATCTTTTACACATAATGGCTTCAGTAGAGACACACTCTCTAGCATAACGGCTGAGCCTGACAAATTTTCTTTCATACTCCGTTACCGTCATTCGTCCTTGTTTCAGCTCAAGGAACTCTTTTCGCTTTTGATCAATAAATCTTTGGCTAATATACTTCTTGCGGAATTCAGTTTGGAAGAAATCCCATGTCACTTTTTCTTTCGGAACCACTGATACTAGTGTATTCCACCAGTGATATGCAGTGTCCCGTAGTAAGGATATAGTACACTTCAAGCATTCATCCGGAGTACAAGACAGCTCACCAAGTACCCGAATAGTGTTATCGAGCCACATTTCGGCTCTCTCAGCATCATCATCGTCATTGGCTTTAAATTCTTCGGCCCCATATTTTCGGATTTTGTCAACTGGGGGCCTACTAGATCTCATTGGATCTATCACTGGGGAGCTAGAGGATCCGGAGTTGGATTATTCGGGGGTGGAGGTTGGGGTATATTCGGGTTATTCTGGATAAATTGGGCAAACCAATCATTCATCATTCGATAAAAGGCTTGCTTTGTCTCTCCTTCGTGGCTACCCGAAACAGGTCGAGAGTCTATCGGCGCTGATCCATGGGTACGGTCAGGCGCCACGCTCTCCACATCATCAGCCACAGCTCTTTCTGGTTCGGAATCCATTTACTATACAAACAAAAATTCAGGTTGTCAGAAGTCACCACACTATCAACATATAACCACAGGCATGTATAGCTAGACTCACACGCGCCACGGTAGTCCTAGAATCGACTAAACCGTAAGCTCTGATACCAATCAAATGTAACACCCCGTACCCGGTACCGTCGCCGGAGTTGAGCAAAAGGCATTACTAGACTTGACTTCTAGTTCAGTACATGTAAATCTTAAAGCTGTCAAACTGCGTTGTGTCGACTAATTCAGCTATAACTCGAGTTACAAAATTCGAAATTCAGATCCGTAAATTTTCCTTGAAAGTAGACTCATATATCTATTCACCATAATTTTTCTAGAATTTTTCATGTGGCCAATTAGTACAGTTTATTCTTCAAAGTTACCCTTATTACACAGCTGGACAGTTCTGACCTGTCCTTATAAAACTGCAGTTATCTGATTGCACAATTTTCCAATGGTGTTCTTATTTATACCAATGAAAAGTAGACTCATTTAGGATTCTACACATATAAACCATGCTTCCTAATTATTTTTGTACGATTTATGACAATTTTTCTAAAACAGAACAGTGACTCACGAATTCATTCAGAGCAGGTCTCACTAAAACTAAATTATCTCATAATGTATGAGTCTTTTGCCTACTCTGTTTCTTTCATGTAAAAATAGACACGATAAGGTTTAATTCCAGGTCTCATTCACCTTTTACTTCAATATACCCTATTTTGGTGATTTTTCTAACTCGCGTCACTGCTGCTGCTACATGCTGTTTTATTTCAAAAATAAACTAGCTCCTACCCGAATCTCCTTACTTCTAAATTTCAAGGATTAAATTTATATTCAAACATTTCCTTAGTAAAACGATTAACTTGTTTAGGAATGCATGGACATTGCCATCATGAACCAACTTACATCAAAACACCCAACGTACTTAACAAAATTTAGCCATTTTCGCATGGCTATTCTTTTAGTGTTTACAAGTGAACCGTAAAATTTCCTCAAAACAAACCAAGTCTATCCTATACATGCCTTCTTTTAAAGACCAACCCAAAATGAAGGAGTACCCAAAATGTAGGTTGATAGTGTGAGCGACTTTCCAACGATCCCGGTGAGCTTGTGGCTTGCTCCTAATCTATAAAACAAAGGAACATCTCACACGATTAAGCTTACTAGCTTAGTAAGTCCCAACTCATAGAAATTAAAACATTTAATTATTTACGAAAATAAAACAATACATATGTGGCATTCTACATAAACAACTAAGCAACTAGTTTACACAAGGTCAAATATTAATAATTCGAAACCTACTTTCATAGCAGTCATACATGCAAATCAATTGTCCCATAATAGCATGTTCTAAGCTCGACTTCCGTCAAATTACATTCACCAATGACAATTTGGCACAAGTAATACTTAACACAACATACCTTACCTACTTACCCGAGCCATATTCTTGACAATTCAATTCTAAATTGTCTTGACAAGGATTAAACTCCTCTTAGGTAAATTTCATCACCGGCATCAAGCCTGCTAGGCGTAACAGCCTGAAAAGTAACACCGGCGCAAGGCCTGCTAGGCGTAAAGCCCGATAGGTAACACCGGCACGAGGCCTGCTAGGCGTAAAAGCCCGATAGATAACACCGGCACGAGGCCTGCTAGGCGTAAAAGCCCGATAGATAACACCGGCACGAGGCCTGCTAGGCATAAAAGCCCGAATGTCAAAATATCTTTACATGCTTTTCACATTTTCACTATACATATCGAATCATACACCTTTATTACCATTGCATTTAATAAATTTGAAATCGATCAAATCCATCACTATTTCAATCGACCAACTCATGGATTTATACCAAGCTTATACAATTTATATCATTCACTAGATATGTAAAGAGTCTTTAGATATAAGGTAGCTCAAAAACTTACTTATTCACCTTGCATTCGCCAAAATAATTTCCATCACATTCTCAACTTAAATCATCAACCAATATGTCCATAAACATTCGGCCATGATATAATTAGACATTAGCATTCATAAATTTTTAATAGTCAAGATAACCATACTTAACTCTTTGACATGATTTAACTAAGGGACTTACCTCAGTTGTCGATAAGCCGTGCAAATCGGCTACTCGATAATCTTTGTTTTTCCTCGATCTTGATCTTTCTCTTTTTGTTCCCGATCTAATTTGATTCATTTTAACCAATTAACTACACTTCCATTCAATTCAGAGCAAAATCATAAAATACATAATTTGCAAGACATAAACAATTGCATTCGGCATTCATGCACTACTTTGTTCAAGTGCATTCAAAATATTTGGGAACACTTTGATAATGAACTCATCAACGTGCTTTAATTTAAAACTTATCTTGCTGTCCATGGCCATATATTAACTTGATAAAAGTGTGCCTATGTATCCAAATTCAATAACTCAATTTCATGCTCTCCTATGGCCGAATATGCCAATTTAAAGTACCCATGCAATCTTCAACATACGACCAAGAAACAAGCTAGATAACCACAACTTATTCATCCTAATTCCAGCCGAATATTAGCTTGTCCAAACCCAAATTTAACATGATTTTTTTCTATTAGCATCCTAAGCAAACAATTACTACTTCATAAGACTTATTAAATCAAGCTAAGGTATTCACCATTTCTTTTCTTTTACTATCTATTAAACAATGTAACCAACCATAGCCACCATGCTTTCATCACATATGAAAAAGGCCTTAGAACTAAGTCATGGCCGAATCTAAAGAGAGCTTAACTCTCAAATTTTTGCACAAGAACTCGATAGTATGTAAGGCTACCAACACAACCATGCAAAACCATTCATCCATGTCTAATCACTATACAATATAAGTATAGCCGAACATTAACACAAAGGGAAAAGGATTCAAAATAGGTGGTCTCACATTCGGCCGAATATAAGGGCATCCCCATGCCTAAATTTAAACCATTTTCTTACAAACTCAAGCTTCTTCTCCCCTCATATTAACAAAGTTTATTGACAACCCAAACCACCATTCCTCACCCTTGGCCGAATTTCATCAAGCCTACCCATACTAACAAGGTCTTTTTGCTTGTTTCAAAAGAAAAGATTAAGAATTTAAGCCATATCAAGGTGAGTTTTCAAAATCAAGATCAAACTCTTACCTATCCTAGTGCATGCAAGGCCGAATAGGGGGATGAAGCTCTTCCCTTCTCTTCAAAGTAGGAATCGGCAAGGATGAATGAAAGATGAGAGAATATTTTCTCTTTTTTTTTTCTTTTTGTTATTTTAACATAAATCAGCATGCCTTTTTCAAAAATCAAAATAAGTATAAATTAAAAACATATATTCCTAGCATGCTTTAATATAATAATGCCTAAATTTCATAAAAAAAAATAAAATAGAGAGCATATATGCATGCTTGCCGTCCACCTTGTTCAAGTGTGGGGAATTTGACATGCAAATTCCCATGTTTTATGAACAATTCATTTAGCTCCCTTTTCATTAATGCCCACTACATTAATCCTTCTTGCAATTTAAGCCTTCTTACCAAATTAAACACTTAGATAGCTAAAATTTTCTACGAGATTTTTATACTCACTAAAGCACACATAACAAACACAAGACATAATATTATAATATCTCACAGGCTCGGATTCGTGGTCCCGAAACCACCGTTCCGATTAGGGTCAAAATTGGTCTGTTACAAATAAACATGAAAATTCTAGAAAGGAAAGAGGGCTTCTATCTCTATTTGTGCGCACGAGTAGACTTGGTGGAGCATTTGTGAGCATTAGGCCAAGGGAAGGGCTAGTCACATTGAGACAAGGTGTCATGAAAGACAAAAAAATCATGGAGCATGGCCACTTGAAATTAAATAAAGCACTTGGATGATATGGCCGTTCAACCTAAAGTCCACCAAAGCTTGTTGCCGTCCACTATGCATGCTTTCCTTGGCTTATTATTTTATGCGCACATGGCCTAATTTAAAGGTGTGGTCGTCCATCATGTTTATAAAAAGACAAGGACCATGTTTATTTTATTCAACAAGCATGCCGTCCAGCTTCCACTTTGTTTACCCTCATTCTCCATTTATTTTAATTAAAAAAAAATTCCTTTCCTTCAAGCACTACCCCTTTGCCGTCCACTATGCCTCCACTACATATGCACATTTCATTTGTTTATAGCTCCCATCTTGCCGTCCATACCTTGAAGCACTAAGTATTTTATTCACCCCAAAATCATGCTCATTCCAAAGCCATACTGCTTTATTCTTGTGCCGTCCAACATGCCCTTAAATAATACATGTTTAATTCATCATGCCTTTGCAATTCACTTAAAAAATTCAGCTCCTTTGTGCCATGCATTCATGCTTTGCCGTCCCATGCTTTGCCTCAATTAAAATTCTTCAATTGTTTATTTTATGCCCATATTGCCGTATGTTCATCTTGTAAAATCCACCATGATAATTCAATTTCAATGCTTGCATTTCCACATCTCATTTGTTAGACTTTTAGCTACCATCTTCCATGACATCCTATTCAAAAACGTGGAGCACTACAAAATGCATAAATCACATTAATTAAAATTCGACTAACATAGTTAGGCAGAATTTTAATCACCTTATTTAAACACTAGGTAAGAGCATACTAATATTCAACATCGACAAAGACTAACTAAAAACTTGTACTATCTAAACAAATAAATATGAAATAAGAAAATGAAGTTACTACTGAAAATAAAACATGCGTAAATTAAAGTGTTAATATAACTTAGACATACTAATTGACATAAATTAAACTAAACAATTTAATAAAGTCTTAAACAAGACATATTAAATTTGACTATGACTAACACAAATACATTAAAACATGACTAAAATTATTAACTTAAACTAAATTAATTAAAATTTCCTTCCAGCAATTTAATTAACTTAAATTAAGTTAACTAATTCTTTTATTCCAACATTAATAATTAAAATGAGCTAAGAGTGAGCTAATAACGATCTCCACAAATTAAAATTCGTGGTGCCCGGGTGTGCCCGTATCATATATCCTAATCATAACTAAAAGAAATTTTATTCTGAGTGGAATCAATTCAAATTTTCGGTCCCCCCTACTTAAAGTGAACAATGTCCTCATTGTTTAAAGTGAATAGATACTATACACCAGGTAGGATATTTAGAAAAGAGGAGGTGAGTCAAATTGACTGCTTAAGTACCAGGCTCTCTCTAAAATCCAATCCTAGACATGTATATATCTATTGCCACTTGAGCCTTTTGAGACTTGTTCAGATTTTATTCATGCTTCCTATCTCTTATTTTATTGTGCAAAAAAAAAAATTCCTAATTAACCTAATCCTAGAATAACTTAAGAATAAAATAAACTAAATTTGAAGTCCTCCCCTTTTTTATTTGTTCGCTGATCCATCAGATCTGACTCATCTTTTTCCTTCCTCGACATTGGAGTCCATGGTTCAAGTACAAAGTCTGGAAATTCATGCACAAAAATAACGAGTTATGAAAATATATTTTAAATGCATCATGATTGAGTCATCCTTTATTTTTTAGTATCTCCAGTAATCTTGTTACTGCAACTACATGTGTTGCCGCATAGCCATTATCCCAAAATGTTCACTTCATGGAATCGTGCTAGATAAAAGGGACTCTCAGCGTCAAACTTAGGAAATTTGTTAAAGGTGATTTTAGTTTTGGGCAGGTGGGTGAGTAGCTGAGGGTTAGAGTTGAAGAGGGTAGTAGTTTTAAGGATAGTTTAGGTGCGGTAGTTGCTGACTTCGAATGAAGGTGTTTGGGGTGGTAATTCAGGGAGTTAAGGGCTGCAACATTAAGGGGTTAAGTGAGATGCACTATTGGGCTACTGGGGAGTTGTGGTAAACAAGGTAATGCTAAAGGTTTATGCGGAAAAGGGTTGAATATTTCCCTCTTAGTAGTGTCTTAAGCCAATGGCAGCTCCTTTTTGGATCCTAAGCCCTATACGAAAATAAAAAAAAACACTCAAAGAAATTAGTGCTTGGGTTAAAAGTTGACCCTTTATTTAACAAAACAAATACTTAATTCTTTGGGTCACTTAGAAAAATATTTTTTTGAAAAAATTACATCAAATTAAACTCCCAGGAAATATTGAAGGGGTCGCAGATGGTCTCGCTTAAGTCCCATCTCCTAGACAGAGTTTTAATTAATGTAATGAACTAAAGAAAATTTTATCTAAGTCTACCATTTTATTCAAATGTGAAAAAAAATATATAAAATAACGATAAAGAAAGTGAAGAGAACTCCCTTCATTTTATTTAGGATCGTCATTGACCAGGTGGTGTCAAATGGCCATTGTCATACCAACCATAACCATCCAAGAAGTAATCATATTTTTCCCATCAAATCTGTCCAACATCTTATTAGGGAAAGAAAATCCGTAATGAGCTTTCCTGGTGGCCTTCTTTAACTTCTGTAATTCCTACAAATCCTCCAACCCGTGACTCGAATATGCAATAATCCATCCAACACCCTTCTTGCGCCTTTCCAAATCACAAGTGCCTCTTCTTCTTGATCTTTGGTGAACTCAACTGAAATAATGACAGGTAAAGTCGAAGATAAACCCAATAGTCATATTTCAAATGAGGAGACAAATCTTCAGTTCCAATTCAGCTAGCTCTTCAATCAATGACTTTGGTTGCATATCCTCTTGAGATGATAACTCGAGTGGAACTTCTTGAGTGAATTCCTTCGAAATTAGCTTCTAACCAAGCCAAACATTCCTTGTCTTCATCATCACTTGGTGAATCCTCCAGTAGAATATGTTCTAATGGATTGTCTAAAGAATTGAGCTCCAATTCTGTAGAAGCCAGCGATTCCATCTTGGAAATAGTAGAACAATCTTCAACTACATTTGGGGATTTAGCAGCATCGAAGTCATTAAAAGTAACCTTGTCATCAATTTCTTTCAACTGAGTATCTCTTGCTGCTTCTGGAATCGTTGAGGATATGGCAATGGTGGAATCTTAGCTTTAACTGGACAACTCTTCCTTGGAAATTTTTCTGCATATGACAAGAGTGTTAGATAATCAGAACTAACTGGTTTAGTGTTTACCTTATCAAGATCACTGAATCTGACTTCTTGTGATACAGGAGTTTCAACAGTTGGTTGAACTTCCTCTTTGTCTTGAGCTACAACAGGCTCATCTTGAACATCAACCAC